>JPKA01000928.1:0-56124 GCA_000750875.1 Pseudogymnoascus sp. VKM F-4517 (FW-2822)
GTCCACCCTCCCTCTAAATCTCCCATCTACTCGCCGATGGACCCCTACATTCTCATTCTGTTAAGGGAGGATTAGCTAGGCACAGAAACATGCGAGTAATGGCATGTTTCTGTTTCATGATCACCTGACCTAATTTATTACTTGGCAAATTTCTTAGGGACCACATAGTATTAGACGACCACAGCTCTAGATCGGACCAAGTCGTTGTGTCTCCCATGCGTAGAGCATATGACAAAGTTGCCTCCCTTCCCTTACTTCGACTATGTTGTCGTCGCTTCTACGGTCTTTGCCGCAGTTCGGACGAAAATGGAAACCACTGAATTTCTCCAACCCGAACTTCGTTCGCATACCTGAATACCATAAAATCGAAGAGGAAACCCTCCCACACTATGTTGAGTCGCAGTACTATCCTACTCGAATAGGAGAAGTTATCAAGGAGCGATATCAAGTAGTTGGGAAATTAGGGTTTGGATCTACGTCAACTGCGTGGCTTGCCCGGGACATGAAGTGAGCTCCCTCTTCATCTATTGAAATAACCACTCTCGGGTCCGGTAGGCTCACGCAATATAACCATAGTGATCGTAATTATGTTATGCTTAAAATCTTCATCCAGACTTCATCTATGGGCCAGCAAGTCGATCACGAGCTCAGGATGTACAGGCGCATGGAGCAATCTCCGAAGCGTCATCATGGTTGTGATTCTGTCAGAAACTTACTTGATACGTTTTATATCGATGGATCTCAAGATAAACACCAGTGCCTTGTGCATCCGCCATTATTTGAGAGCATTTTGACGTTCTTACGTCGCAACCCGGTGGAGAGGCTGCCTTCGGTAATATTAGCAGTCGTTCTTCGGCGCCTGTTTTTAGCATTGGATTATCTGCATACGGAGTGCCAAATCGTACATACTGGTTTGTGACTCGATTTTTCCACCCGTACCTCTATAATTTACTAACCTACGTTTTGTTTTGTTAGATATCAAGGCTGACAATATAATGCTCGGCATTAACGATGATTCGGTCTTTAGCGATTTCGAAGAGGAGGAGCTTCAACGCCCTGTTCCCAGGAAGGAGGTAGACATAGACGGGAGAACAATCTACATGTCCAGGGATCTCAAAGTGCCCAGTGATCTGAGTGCCCGGTTTTATGCGATTTTGGCTCAGCCATGCTCGGTGACCAACGTCACTCAGAATTCATTTAGTGATCTGAGTGCTCGGTTTTATGCGATTTTGGCTCAGCCATGCTCGGTGACCAACGTCACTCAGAATTCATCCAACCTAATATTTATCGAGCACCGGAAGTGATTCTAGGGGTTCCATAGACGTACAGTGTGGATATATGGAACGTTGGATGCATGGTAACACAAATACCCTGGTTACCAAGTGATGAAAATGACTAAACGTTGGCATAGATCTGGGATGTTTACGAAGGTGGCTCCTTGTTCACCGGCCAAGATCCCGAATTTCAGAAATACCGAAGTCGAGCCCACCTGGCCGAGATAATTAATCTTCTTGGTCCCCCGCCACCGAGTCTTATTGCCCAGGGGGAGCTACGGGACAAATTCTTTTCAGCTGAAGGCAAGTCGATTACTTTGTTAACTTACGTCTGGAGGTTTTTCGGTGTCCAAATCCACTAACTATATGATACCTTAGGTGATTTCCTAACTGCAAATTTATAAACGGACCAGGTTCCGCTTGAAGAACGGGAAACAACTCTCGAGGGACAGGAGGAGAGAGAGGCATTTTTACGCCTCATGCGAAAAATGCTGCAGTGGGAACCCAGCAAGCGTAGCTCCGCAAAGGAGCTAGCAGAGGACGAATGGATACAGAAGTATTTATAAGTATGCATTAAGTTATGGAATCCCACCACGAGGCCGTAACGCGGCTGCGTTTGGATACGAATCGCCAAATAGAGGCCGAGAATTTCAGCTCACCTCCTACCCTTTCAATCGGAAACAAACCGAAGGAGGTGCCAACAATAATATGACATGATTCTTCTGTACAAATAGAAGAGTACCTAATCTTAATTTTTATCTGTTCAGTTTCTATTGTTATGGGTGATCTCGCGAGGCACCGAGATTCTGGAATTGGACTATTAGTAGTAGTATATATTGCCTTGGTAATACTGACTTCAATAACTATTAGTTACCTACTAAAGAAACTCTAAAGTAGTGCCACAGCGTTTAATTTAGCCATGCATGCCAATCCCAAAAATCTAGTAATACCGGCTGAATATTCCTCCGAAAAGCCTCGCGAAAGCCTACAGTAGAGTAATACAGTACCTTGCATTCAGCCCCACCGTTTTACCAGCCGCGGCAATGGCGTACTTAAAGTGCGCCTGTCCACTATGCACCATGCTCGCCGAATCACAGAATCTCCAAAGCGCTGCGCACGATGGGTTATCACTTGTGGAGATATAGCACGTTGTTGTCGCTCTACATATTTCTTACGGTTGTTGTCGCCTCCGACTCCGGGAACCATGGCCTCTTAACCTTCAAGGGGTTGAACGACGATAGCTCGTCTCTGCAAGGAAATACTAGTGAAGGTGCTAATGTAAACTCGCTGTTTGGGACGCTTGAGAAACGTACTCCATCGTTATTTGGGAGGCAGTACACATGCCGTGCCGGAAGACCACTGAAAGTAGGGATCAGCTAGCGATTCTGTTTGTTGGTTTGATGTGCTAATATAATGCCCTAAGTGCCCTGATGGTATTCACTGCACGACTCCGTCAATGAGTGTCTGTTGCCCTGACGGGGTTCACTCCTGCGCGACAGGAGGCCGTTGCTGCAACCAAGGGTATAGAAATGGAACATATCCATGGTAAACGTAGGATTCATAGCTGATCATTACCCTAGGTCTCATTGCACACCACCAGGCGGCTCTTGCTGCCATAATACTGCTTGCTATGCTGGCCAAGTATGCTGCCCTGGTGGCTGCGGCCCTTCGGGAAGCAAATGCTGCGGTTCCGACCATGCCTGCCCCCCTGGATCCCCATGTTGCAGTGGCAATGGCTGTGCCGATGTGGGTAACATCTGCTGTGGACCTAAAAGTCAGTGTGAAGCAACTGAGCAGTGTTGTCCAGGGAGCTATGGCTGTGCTCCCAAAACTGCAACCTGCTGCGGTCCGAAGACCTATTGCATGGCAGCGACAACATGCTGTACTGACAGTGACGGAGATCACTTCTGCTCGCCTGGAAAAACGTGCATTGATTCAACAATACTAGACCTTAAAGATTACCCCGGCTTAGATGAAATCTTCGAAAACATGTGTCGTGGGATGCGGCAGTCGGCTGCCTATAACCAGGCCTTCCCCGACGAGATTATCCTGTCGTACATCGGGAAGAATAAAAAGTCTCACGCCAACAAGAACCGCCGCCTCGCCGGCTGCGGGGACAGCCCATGTGCAAAGCTATTTGGGTATTACGTGAATGGGAAGAAGGTGAGGTGGTCTTGTGACGAATTCCCTTTTGCCACTTCACACGAGGGGGGGTCGGATGCTTCAATTCTGTGCGTACCGCAGTCCGATAATAGTGTATTGGGAAACCGTTGGGGCCAAGCCGTTAAAAACAAATCACCGGGTACGAAAATTCGAAACAAATTTCGTGGTATCGACTGCTCTAAGGTGCCCATGAACAAGCGGGAGATTGGCGCTGGTGGTTTTAACCCTGACGTGGTATTAGAGCGGGCTGCTTCTGGCGCTGTGATGGGAAATAGCACCAACGGCATTTTTGTGGACGGTTCGGTGTATGGAAATTCCTCTGATGGCAAGGTTGCCATGATTATTCCGCTAGATATTCCGGTCGATTTTGAAGGAAGTTATACCGTCAACTACACGGTTGCGTCGGGGAGCATCAAGTCGGGGTTTATTACGGATGACTGGGGTGAAGAGTATGGCGCGTAAGTCATTCTGCTGCCCTTATCCACAGAGATAAATACTAATGGCCATATAGGCTTGACATTTCGAGCTCTGCAAAATCCAGTAGCAATACGATTGACATCGGACCTGATGGGATCGGAAATGCAATGATAATGGCCTGGGTTGACGACACCGAGGTTAAGCTGGATTACACCACAACTTCAACTGCACTGACTGATATAACTACATCAACCCCAACTCCTACCATCGTGCCAGATACGACGGATACCGAATTTTCCTCGTCAGACCCGTCTTTCACAGAACCTCCCCCGTCAATTGGTGCCAGACAGGAGTCTGGGTTGTTGCTTGTGCTTGCCGCGCCAATTGCTGTGCTGCTTCTAGCGTAACTCGGTCGATTTAATGTTTTATGTACGCGTATTATTTGCAACTGCTATTTGTGGGTTGCCGATGTGGAAGGGAAGTTTATACCATTGTTCTACGATTGCTTTCTAATTAAATCCCATGGGTTAAGAAGTCGATACTCAATTACTGTTGCCATGAATACGGTGGATTTTTTAGGCGCTTTAATATGATACTCGAGTACAGAACAATTTGGACTGATTCTCAAGAGTGGCTTCTCTGTTGCGATGGTCAATCGTCAATACAAATGTTTACCAACAGAAGCCAGACCAGATAAAACATATAACATGTTTTATTTGTGGTTGTGAAATCACTAGCTAGTATTACAGATAGCTCAAATCCAATGCCTACGCCAAATTTCAAGCTCTGACCGTGTCCCAATCCACTGGGTTCATTAGATTGCTTCCATAATCATTAAATGGGGGTAAGGGCAAGACACGTACCTCGAAACCTATCTTTACAATCTCACTGAACCCTTCTTCTATAGTTGGCACCTCGAGCCATTTCTCAAGCTCCCTGAATTTAGTTCTTGGGAATATCTTTTGTTCTTTGGGTCCCGCCTATAGCACCTCAAGTCAGCTAGCTAGATCACATAAAATCCAAAATTAAGGAAGACCTGCCTTTATCTCTCCCAAAGACCTCACGCTGTCATTGTGGAGGCACAGATCCGATGAGGCTGTGAACTCTGCTGCCAATACCGGGACGTTTAGTCGCCTCGCCATGTCGATCCAGATTGCTCTTGACGGTTTATCAAGGTTGCAATCGTCTTGTATCTATAATTAGACCCCCGCTCTAGATACAATCTCGGAAGGAAATTATTACCTATCACCACCTATCTGTGTCAGCTTCTAACTTATCTTGGGTTTCACTCAACAGGATGTAAGAGAGAACTTACACCGAACCCCCTTTTAAGGTAATGTTCCGCCTTCTTCATGCAGTTCTCCATGGTGCCTAGTTCATGTCTGTCCAGTCGTATAGTAGCGCCAAAATTCAATGCAACATTGAAGAACGTTGTTTTGCCAGCACCAGGCAGTCCCACAAAGACAATTATTATATTTTCTCCAGCCGATGTAAGTTTATATTGACTGTGGGAAGCTTTCGACAAATTAAACATTTCTAGTTTCGTCGGGTTTTTGTTCATTCGTACCTCAATATCGGGTGTGATTAACCAGTTTGGGTTGAACCTGTGTCCTAAAACCTGGCTAATGACTCCCTGAAAATACTCCTCGGGGGTGTAAAACCTAACTCCCAGATTCATGCTGAAATGTCTATCACAATCCGAGTAGTCCTTCTCTCTCCCCGCTGCATCACCCACGAAATACGAGTTCTCGAGGTCAACAGCACCACCGAGTGCTTTCTGCATCTCCTCCCACATCCCGGGGCGGGGTTTCCTGTAGATATCATTTGCGCATGCCGTGTAAACGATCAATGGGACAGATAACGCTTGCGTAATGTCTTCTATCTTACGCTTGAACGACTCCAACCCAGGTCCCAGCTCTCCAGTTGGGGTTGTCAGATTGCCTTGGTTTGTGAAGATGATGAGTTGATGCCCATCTAGATAGACATCTCTGATCTTCCGGACGACATTGTCGTGCCACCATTTCCAGTCTTCAGGGTCACTATTGGGGATTATTCCTGACTTGGTGTCAATGATTGTAGAATCCTGGAGCAATTTAGTCAGATTATTTAGGTTGAGAATTGTGTTCGTACAAGGTCAAACGCAGCGACGCGGGTTTCATTTGGACTGGATTTTTGGATCTCGTCGTGGCTACCTTCTGGGGTATATCTTGCTACAAGAAGCGTGCCTTCCACGACCTCCCAGGAAATCATTCTGTTTGTTCGACCGGGGATTTCAGTAATATATTTCGTGCATCAGGAGTCTGAAAACAGTGTAATGGAGAGATACACGCGCCTTTCAAGAAGCTGAAGGAAAGGGCGCTTGTGGCTGAGATCTCATGGGGTTCCGTGGGTGCTGCGCCACACCTCGAAGCCCTCCACATATATAAAGACAGACTCCGTGAAATATTTACATCCTACACCCTCAGATCCACCGATTTTGAACATGTCAGGCAAATTAACTTGGCAATTTAATCCATAAAATTGTGTTGGCATCCCTACTACAATCAATGATGCCCCTTTGACGTGGGACAGAACAGCGCAGGTACACTCTTGAACATGTCAGGCAAATTAACTTGGCAATTTAATCCATAAAATTGTGTTGGAATCCCTACTACAATCAATGATGCCCCTTTGACGTGGGACAGAACAGCGCAGGTACACTACATATCACGATCCTTGGTTAAACGGTTAAACACAAACAGACACAGCTATCCCCTAAGGAAGGATTCTTCCCATATCTAAAGCATTAGCCTCAGAATCTTCATCATGGGTAGCCCGGTAAACAAAAAAATATAGCTACAGTCACATGATTTAAATCCCCGCAATGCGACCTTGTTTTCCAACAATTGCTGTTGCCTAATCAATCGCTCAATTACACAAAGAACCTACGGAGCTTTTAATCAAGCTATTTGTGCTCGCTATATATTGACAAAGCCTAATACCATTTCAATTCCCAATGGCATCCGATCCAACCTTCCGGAGCTATAAGCCGGACCAAGCACAGAAGTATGCTGCTTCACGCCCATCATACCCACCGGCGCTATACGAGCACATATTTGCGGAGCACGCGGCACATGGCGGTGGCTTCGAGTTTCTAGTTGATGTCGGGTGTGGGCCAGGGAGAGCCACTCAAGATCTTGCGCTGAGTTTTGATCACGCAGTTGGAGTTGACCCTGGGCAGGAAATGATCAATGTCGCGCGGGGGCGCGGTGGTGAGACTAAACAGGGCGAGCAAATACGATTCGAGGTGTGCGAAGCTGAACGCCTGGCTAGTGTGCCAGGTCTGCCACGGGGAGGAGTGGACTTGCTCACTGTGGCTACGGCGGTATGTTCAGCTCGTTTTTTCAGCTCCATTTTGGTTTGAGAGATGCAGTCGCAATTTGGCAACTGGAGACACTGTGGAGCATGAGAGCAGTATCAGACACCTGTAGATTACACACTGTATATTAACAGTTTACTCACACAATTCTAGGTGCACTGGTTCGACATGAAGAAATTCTGGGAGCAAGCCGCACAGCTTGTCCGGCCGGGAGGCACAGTCGCCTTTTGGGTAAAGGGCTCGTACTTTTGCCGTACGTTTCTCATCCAATCTTACAGAAATACCAGTCTGACTCCTCCCAGATCCTAATATGCCCCACGCTGTAGAGGTAAACGCAATCCAAGAGGAATTTGGGCGTGTCATTGCGCCATATATGCAGCCAGGCAACGTTCTCGCAGAGAACATGTACGACGACCTAGAGCTGCCGTGGACGGTAGATCCTACCCAGACCGCATTTCCGGAGGACAAGTTCCGGCGGTTCAACTGGGACCGTGGTGGAGTGCTCTCAGACGGGAAGGATTTCTTCGGCGGCACGGGGGAATTTTCTATGGAATTGTATAGGCATGCTCTCAGCACTGTGAGCCCTGTGACAAGGTGGCGCGAGGCTCATCCAGAATTGGGGGGCACAGACCAAGATGTTGTTGAAGCGGCTTACCTACAGGTAAGTAAGATTATTGGGGATGCGATGTTGAAAGGAGGGGGTGCGACAGCACTATTGATGTTCACCCGAGGTGAATAGGATAACGGGGTAAATATGGGTTGACATAATCAGAGCAAATTTCGTTTTATATAAAACCATGGATGTTTAGATTAGTACAAAATATTCTAACCGATAACCCCGCAAATTCCCGCATATTCCCATGATAACTCCGTGATAAGTTGTCAATGGTAAATCCACGGGGATTAGAGGCGGGATTGAGAGAATGTGCCACAGCTTCGATGTCCGATGCCCCTAGCGGCGACATGCATGCCAATTCGAATTTTTTTCTTGGTCATTGCATTGATCGCGCCTTCCTCGCAGGTCCCTTGATAGCATTATCATCACTATCGCGGCTTGCAATCATCTCAAGAACTATCCCACGCTACAGCCAAGTTCAAAACCACTAATATGGGAATCCTAAGCCAGTTTCTATACTTTGTAGTGCATCCCACGCAATTGAGACCCATCATAGAGTGGTAGGAGCCCCTGAAATGCCCTGTAGGTAAACATGACAGCTAACACATCCACAGGAAGTTGCTACATAAACCAGCCTACACCCGAGATCCCTCCAAGGAGTCAGCAACGCTCAAAGATTGTTTTAAATGGCTCAAGTTGACCAGTCGGAGCTTCGTCATGGTTGTCCAAGAACTCAACCCTGACTTGGTTGTCCCAGTGACTTTGTACTATTTGGTGCTACGGGGACTAGATACCATTGAAGATGATATGACAATATCTCTCAAGGAGAAGGAGCCATTGCTGCGCAACTTCGAAACGGTTCTCGACAAAGATGGCTGGGCGTTTGACAAGAGTGGCCCTGACGAGAAAGACCGAGAGCTGCTCGTGCATTTTGACGACGTGATTAAGGAGCTTAAGCTCATAGACCCGAAGTATAGGGATATCATCAAGGACATCACACACCAGATGGGGAATGGCATGGCTGACTATGCTAGAATGGCAGAGAACGACGTCAATAGCGTGAAAACAGTTGAGGAGTACGAGCTATACTGTCACTATGTCGCAGGGCTCGTTGGGGACGGGCTGACGAGATTCTTTGTGCAAGACGGCTTCGCAAATCCTTCTTTAAAAACCCAGCCTGAGCTCTCAGAGGCTATGGGCCAGTTTCTCCAAAAAACAAACGTAATCCGTGACGTTCGCGAGGACTTTGATGACAAGAGACGGTTCTGGCCTAAGGAAATCTGGTCAAAGCACGTGGATAATTTTGAAAACCTCTTCGACCCCAAAAACCGAGAAGCAGCTCTTAGTTGTAGCTCGGAGATGGTTCTAAATGCACTGCGACATGCGGACGAATGCCTCGCCTACATGGAGGGGATAAAGGAACAGGGCATTTTCAACTTTGTGGCTATTCCGCAGACGATGGCTATTGCCACGCTTGAGCTCGTTTTCCAGAACCCGAAGGTCTTTGAGACCAACGTGAAGATCACGAAAGGTGATGCAGCGCAACTGCTCATTGACTCGTCGCAAGATCTGAGAAGAGTCTGCGCGGTCTTCAAGAGATACGCTCGGCGGATTCATCAGAAGAACAACCCGAAGGATCCGAACTTCCTCAATATCAGCGTTGCTTGTGCCAAAATTGAACGGTACATCGAATCCATCTATCCTTTGAATGATCCAGAGCCTGGTGTTCAATTGGCCGACGGTAATCTCGTGGCTATCGATGATCAACCGAAGATCGATACCCCCTACCTCATACTTGCAATGTTGGGAATGTTATTCGTAATTTCTGCGATCATGGTAAGTCGTCGTTGGCTTTCCTTGCATAAATTTCTAACGTAAATCAAGATTGGAATTGCATACTCTGCCGGAGTGAGATTTGACGTGGTTGTGAAGGAACTCGCGAATGGAAATATATTTCCCGGCAGGGAAATATTTTTTGATGTCCAACAGGGCAATGTTAATGACAGAGGAGGTCATCCAGCAGTTTATGGGGAGCTGTAATGGAGCGTCGTAATTTTATTTATTTACTTTCTTTGAGGGTAGGGGAGAACGCGGTTGAAACAATAAGTGACACGGGTCTTATCTGGTAGTCCTCAGTTATAGAACCCATCACTTCAGTTCCATTTGTTAGTAGCTGGTCTATTAATTGTAGCCTTGAGTAACTCAACGCTGTTACTTGGATTTTAATTGCTGTAATTACTGTTGTCATCTACAGCCATCCTCAGACTTTGAGCCACATGAGAAATTTTGACGTTGTTTTTATTCGGCCGCGTAGAGTAGGGGGGTGCGTTGCCACTGGAAGCTTCTATGGTGGAGTTGAACCACGCTGCGGCATTGGAGACGTAATATTTGGGTTATGGCTAGATGTATTCACAGCATGTATCTTCGGAGGGATGCCTATACTAAGTGTGGGAAGACGTTTCATTCAACCGTTCGTCTAATAATATAATACAAAGACTTATTAATGAGATATTGATGCTGCAAGTTGTCGAATCCAGTGGGACGAAGCGACGCTCAAATTGCATCAAGTCCATGACAGTTGCTACGAGAAAAATAAATCGCCAACGGTGCCAAGAGCTTGTCAAGGAAGACAACCAACCCCCATCCAGGACACAGCCACCCGGAAAATGCTAACCATCTATGGCACTGGTCGAGGCCCTGTGCATAATAATCACCGCAAAAGGAAAGAGCGATCTCGAGAGATGACCATTATGCCCAGAAGGAGTGGACCAAAGCCAAGGCCCGGCACCGCCCCAAAGTCAACACGTCGGCGCCCAAAGATCATCAATACCAAGCAACCTCCACTCCACGACATCCTTGAGACATGGGATTAAGAAAAGCCATCAGCCCACTCAAAGTGTATATCCCAGTACGACAGCAGCCCCGGCCATCCACATAGCCTTTCCACGAACCAGCGCAACCAGACTCATTCCAGCACCTTCGTTGACCTGCGCGTTTGCAGCCCCATCGGTCGACGTCGGAGCTCCGATAGTCGAAGTTTGGAGGACTTGGTCACTGGTTGTCGAGATTGCGGTATTGCCAGTCAACGTGAAGCTTTTGCGGCTGGCAGAATTTGTACCAGTGGGAAAGTTAACCAGCGTTCTAGTTATGCTAACAATTCTAGATATGGTTGAATCCGCTTCCTTCATGGTATGAGTGGTTGCAGCAGGACGTTTTTCGCCGCGGTCGACAAACCAGTTCCCCTTGTTGCCATTTGCGTAATTGTAATCTCCCGTGATGAGGTTGATATGGTCATTGGCCATGTTAAAATAGTCCCCCGTGTTCGCAAATCCATAGCTCATATCGGACAAGTAAAACAAGGGTCCCATATCAGCTCTGTTGAGGTCGCCACTGGACTATCCTCACAATCGTTGTTAGTGATATATTCTTGGCCAAAAATGCAGATTTAGCTCTTACATAATAGCAGGCCGGGATATCGCCTGGTAAAAGCAACCCGCATATGGAATAGCCTACAGGGCAGCATAACGGCTCAAACTTTCCGACGTTTCTCGGTGCAAAGGATCCGGGTTTTCTGAGTCCCAAGAGGTCGTGAATGGTGGTGGCATTTGCAAGCCAATCGTCCGTCCAGATAACTTGGGCGTAGGCGCCAAAGTCAGTGCTTGAGCAAAAGATTTGATCGCTAAAGCAGTCGGAATGTTCACGGCGAGTTGGGAGGAAATTTGCCAATGCAATTGGGAGGGCTGCAAGAATGAATAGAAGCCTTGACATGATGGTGATTTTGATCTGTCTTCTATCGAGTTGATAGATGATTGATTTTTGTTGGTGAGTTGCGAAGCAGGAAATTGTTGGTGTCTGCCGTCGATGCGAACGATTGAAGTTGAATACCCTCTTGCAAAGATGTGTCGTCTACGAAGTTGAGGCTTTTGATTTCTTCACTAAAGTTATAGATATTTGACGTGAAGCTTGCATCCAAGAAGTAGCTCTCTTAGATGAACTCAACTCGAAGTTAGAACGTTCTCTAGCAAGCGTGTATTGTTCAGGCAGTTGTATTTTACTGTCTGTTTTCAGGATGAATATTGGTGTGAATATTACAAACAAAGAGGCAACTGTCTTGGGCGCACTCAACTCAAGATCTAAGAGCTTCCAAGCAAACAAGGAGTGGCATAGACTTCTCGACGCCTCACACTGGAAGAGACTGAAATTCTTGAACAATCGATCTCGTAAGTTTGTAATTTTACAAAATCCATCATATATCACATCGCTTTGCATTTGCCAACACTTGGTGAAAACCTCATGTTGAAGTGAAATAGGGTTTTATTAATATTATAAAATTGCGTGGTCAACTTTACTTTCACTACGATAATGGAAGTGAAATCCCCTCGTAAAAAAATAGACAAATAAGTTACTGAAGTCGAGGAGACGGCTGCTCCCACAAGTTGATGAAAGTACTGTTGTTGAATGCATCAGCACTAACTGGGTGCGCTAACGTGCACCCCCATCGGGTGATGATTCAGCGCCCGCATTGATGCACGAAATCTCGGCATGCAGCACAAGTGCGACGAGCTCCGACAGTCATCAATGACAATTTTCGACCACCACGTGGGAAACAATGACATGCTCTTCGAGCGCTTGAGCAGTCGGCAGTAAGTAAGTCCGAGTTAATTATGTTTCACCCTCACATACGTAAACAACTGAAGAATCTACGACGGAAAGCCCACGACAGGGGGGGGCGGCTTAGCGGCCGGTCATTGGACGGGGGACACGCGGGATGAGGCGGAACTCAAAATCTTTAATATATCTGCGAAGCATCTGTCATCGTCGTACAGACTGGCTAGCTCATTCTTCTCCACAATAGCTCGCAAAAAGGGGAATTTGTACCCACGTTTCTTGCCACTAGGTGATTGAATAATCATTATACAGGTACGTTAGTTTTACTTCTCTCCACAGTGCCTCTCAGACGGCACAGGAGAGTTCTCGAATGCTTCATAATTTATGAGTTTTCAGTGGATACACGTGTATATGGTAGGTGAGACTGTTTCTACTGCTGGATATGCTACGTTTCACGGGCCTGAACGAATGCCCCTCAGCCTGAGAACCCCCGAAAAGGGCAATTTTAATTACGGATCTCTGATTATTGATATGTTGCATGCGATGGATGGCGTACTCATGTTATCTGAAGTTCTGAGCCTCCAGACTTCAAGGTATAAAGAGGCCAACCATTCCCAAGTGATCATGTCTTCAATCCTCTCTACACCACTCTTCACATTCTCCTCCCCCAAGATTATACTAAAAGACAAAGCTGTTATATCTCGCCATCTAACACCATGAAGTTCCAAGTTTTAACAGGCATTGCGCTTGCAACTGTAATTGCTGCGAATGGTAAATTTTCACTTTCACAGGTGACTAGCTGTAGCTAAGCTGATATGTTCATTTGCTAGGCTTCACTTTTGAAAGGATAGACAAAAACAACGCCGTAATAATGTCCCAATTACAGTGTTTTATACGTCTCTGATTCCCACAGGCTCTCCTTGTTGTAGACCATCAGACCGGTCTCAAATCACTTGTCAGAGACTACGGCACTGCCGAGTTCCGAAACGCCGTCCTCGGCCACGCAGCTCTGGGGGACCTCTTTAATCTCCCAACCATCATCACGACGTCTGCTGATACTGGTAAAAAAAATCCCCCTAGGCGTCATATCAAATAATGTGCTAACCAAACCAGGCCCGAATGGTCAACTGCCGAAGGAAATAGTTGCCCTCCACCCAAACGTCTCCATCATCCGTCGCCAAGGAGAAGTTGACGCCTGGGACAATGCCGATTTTCGCGCTGCCGTAAAGGCCACCGGAAAAAAGCACATCATTCTCGCTGGTGTCGTTACGGAAGTTTGTAAGTAGAACAAAGCCTACTCAGAACTTCATGGACCCGCAGGCTCACACGTCTAGGCACTTCATTTCTCGCTCTTTCTCTCCGCCAGGAGGGGTACTCCGTGTGGGCAAATACCGACGCAAGTGGAACGTTTAATGAGAAACTCGCTGCGGACGCGAACCGTAGGATGGAGCAGGCAGGTGTACATCTCGGTGGACTGTTTGCCATCGCAATGGACCTGATGAGAGATTGGCGTAACACCCCTGGCTCTGCTGAGGTTCTGCCATTCTTGGACGTGTAAGTCTTGTGGAGAGTTGTGTGAGTATAGAATGGCTTGCTGACTTAGTGTATAGGTATCTGCCGGACTACTCTCTTATTGCGAGGGCTCATGGGGATGCTATTCTGAACGGAACTTTGGTTCCAGGCGAGGAGGAGATTGTTAACGTCGTCTAGAAGGTTGAGACTAACAAGAAGAGTTAGCCGCACCCGTTAGATTGACATAAAGTAAATGCGTGAGAGTGGAGGATGTGGGGATAGGAAGAGTGTGTGGAGAATCTCACCAAGATTTTTGGGTCTTTAACCAATTCATGCATTACACTTCTTATGACTTCATCCAAAGCCAATATATTTCTTATATAAATAGACGATATTGTGCCAGACAAAACTGTACGACTTATGATTAAATACGATGACAGGCAGGCTTCTATAAAAGTGGTTCTGATTAAGGGTGAGGAAACTGAAGCCTGTTCTACTATTGCTAAATTACACAAACATGTCAGTAGTAAAAATATCTCTTTGATACCTCAAATGCCTCGCCTTTGAGTGTATGGGTTCTCGTATCAAAACGCCTTATTGACTAAAGAAACAGTAAAATTGCCACATCCATTACAAGATTCGTTGCTAGGCGTTGACCTGGAAGATAGCCCAAACCTGCACAGCAGCGAGCCCAGTCTGGCATATGGAAAGTACAATACCAGAGCTACCAATTATAACAACGGCCCAAAAAGTATACCACTGGAGTTTATCCCTGTCATGGGTCCAAAGCTCCTTTAATCCTTTTGGCCGAGATAGAGCAATCTGATCATTGACTATTCCCAATCTTTTTTTGAATATTGGGAAATCATCCTGCAAGTCGTAAACTCGACGAATCCAAAGCTCCTTTAATCCTTTTGGCCGAGATAGAGCAATCTGATCATTGATTATTCCCAATCTTTTTTTGAATATTGGGAAATCATCCTGCAAGTCGTAAACTCGACGAGGTCGGTGGTTCCAATCCTGAAATGTTGTGGGCCATTCATGACCACAGAGAATTGCCAATAGCGGATCAGTGGAAGTATCGGCCAGCCGGAATAATCTCCTGGCCTTTTTGAATTGCGAGAAGATCAAATGGGTTGTTAGGAGGACTTCCTTCATGAAGTTTGCCATCTCCTGTGAAGCAATTGTGCTCGGAGAAGGAATCTCAGTCCAGCATCTAATCCGTTAGCCACTAAACACATCAATTTGAAGGTGTTGCATACCGCTGAACAATATTGACATGGTCATTGACTCCAGTTTCCGGAATATTGGCAAGGCAAAAGCTTGGAAACATGAACAAGAAGACGCTCTTGGACCGCTCATCATAATCCAGATGGGCGCTTAAAATATCCGTCCAAACAATATCTATTCCGCAAGTGCTTTTTAAAACCTTTGCATTGAAATCGATGGGGTCTATGGCCACCCTCTTATGTGGCTCGATATTGCCTCTAGGCATCTTAGAGGCTCGAAGAGGGAATCTTCCAAACCCCTGTAGAAAATCTCTCACTGGGCGTTGAACTCCTTCTTCTGAGACCTGCGTCTTCAGGTATGAAGAGTGGTAGTAATTTGTCTTTGCATTGTACCCGCAAATCTGAAATAAATCTAGAGATAGGGGGCAGGATTGAAATGCATATAACGTTGTGGAGCAGCCAAGTAAGAAAAATGCATAGCGCAGAATAAGCTTTTCCATTTGTTGCGCTTGTGGGTTTTCGTAAGTTTCTAAGCAGTCTCCTCTTTGAAGTGCTTCTGTCAAGCTAACCAAGCTGAGCTGTCCATGCTGGCGGGCAGCCTCCCATATAGCAAGAAAGCTCTGAATGAACCAGTCCCGTTTTCGATTATGGTTCCCGGGTTTAAACAATGCTGGGATTATACCGTGGAATACCCGTTGTGTACTATCAAATTGATACATTAGGTTGTCAATGTATGCATTTAACCCTTCTATCCTCGTGGGGCTGGAGTGTGCAAAGCTATTTAGAGATATAGCATTTACCATGCGTCGTCGCAAAGCCCGATCAATATGTATATGGTCTTATTCATTAGTATTCATCATGATAGAAATAGAGACTTTTGAACTTGTACCCCGTGGACGAACAGGCCGTTTTGCGGAAAAGGGAGTCCATCTTAGCTTTCTCACATGGCCGCTTTCCAAATCAATGCTCAAAGTGGACATCTTCAAAGAATACCTTTATTCAATTGAGGTAGAAATAATATAACAGGCAAAGTGCCGAAGTAAGATTAAGTTCTCCGATGTTCAATTCCCAAGCCTTCTGTGTTCTAAGACCGTGAGGTAGGCAGGGCAGACCACCACATCAAGACGGCACATATCGCGCAAACGGCCACACCTCGATCCCATGGATTTACCTGTTCATGCGCTGTAAAGCTTCATGTCCTTGGGCGTCGAAGTAAAATCTCGTATTATAGAAATGTCAGTGCCCAAAAAGCTTATTTCGGTGAGTAGACACCAGTTGGGTTGCAGAATGTTTTGGGTAAGCCTCGCAAGGCTTACCTAGGCTCTCCTATTTCCATACGCCACTACATAGCCCTCCTTTGCAGCCATACGTTTTGCTAGCGGAATCTGTGTGAAGATATGGATGGGGCATAAGAGAGGCTCTTCATGAGAACCTCAGCAACCTCGGGGGAACGTGGAGCCATACGTGAATCCAAGGCCGCCCATGGCTGTTAGTGATAGGTTACTATACCCATTCTTCCACTTCAAAACAGCAGCAGTACATGATTGTTGTGACATCATCTATGGCTAGATTAATTTCAGTCTGCAACTCGGCACGGAATTACAATTGGCTACATAAGACCTCGCTATGGATGGTGATGTCAAAACCAACGCTACATGAGCCCCAACGATCCAATAATACCGGAGGTGATGGAGTCGTTGTTGTTGCATATATGTCGTGCACCTCTTCGGTTAAACCTCCTTTTGTAATTGGTGAGCCTTGCGGCAGTGGTGGTAATATTTCGCACAGCAGCGCACACATGCCAAGGATTATACATTAGAAGTTGGTGCCCGGCCTCAAAAAGTACAGGTCTGTCGACACAACCTCTGCAATTATGTGTTGTCACTGGGGAATAGCCCTCTGTGGTCTGGCAAATAACATTTTAAGGCACTAAGATAAGCTAGACATCTCATGGCGTTGTCGAAGGCAGGAAAGAATCACTTCCGCACTTTTGTATAATTTCTGGAGCCATAAGAAATTGAAGCAGTAGTTGTATTTACATCAGCCATTGTTAAATTTTCAAATTTCATGTGCGGTGATTCCGGATTAAACAACTGGAGGCATGAAGAATGCTTCAATGGAGGACTCGGTTTCGACTTTCGAAGAGATGATGGAACATCGGGCGGACATACTGCCAGAGTTAATGTCGGTAACTCGTTCCGAGACATTCCTCGAAAAATTTCAGCAGCTCCCAAAACCTGATTCGGAAGATGGTGGCCTTCATTACCGTGTGCGCATCAAAGGGGTAATGGCAGCATACAATGGGTTCATGCTCTTCGTAGAAAAAGTGCTGAGGCCGAAAAGCGTCGCCTGGCAGGCGATAATATGGGGTAGTGCAGTCTTTATATTGAAGGTGAGTTAAAACTCCACGTCTGAATATTTATACTAACTGTGCCAGTTCTCTTGTGAAACATCCCATGGACGCCACAAATCTCTCTCCTGGTTAGAAAATCTAAGCATTATGATTGCCCTTCCACAGCTTGAGGAACATATATATATCACTCGAGGAGAGAATCGCATAGCTTCCGAAACGTTGCAACTTTTCAACGACTTATTTTGTAGCCTCGGAGCAATATTAGAACTTCTTATCGGCGAACCACACATTTTTAGTAACTCTGCCCTCATAGTCTCTTAAGATAACAGTCTAACACTCTGAACAAGATTTCTCTGAACGCAACGATAATTCCGCATCATTAGAAGTTGAAGCAAAAGCCGACAAAATTTCCGATGCAGCCTCTACGAGGCTGCGTAGACAAGCAGCTTCGCTGTCGAAATTATTTCGTAATAGCCTCGGGACTAGTACGGATTCTAATATTCTTCACGCAAAGCTACCGCACCGAGAAATACCATTTGCGAGAGACAAACATTTCTACGGTCGTGAGGAATATTTACAGCAGATTTATAATGCCCTGCAGTTGCCGAGTAAAGAGCTGAGGGTAGTATCTTTGCATGGATTGCCTGGTGTTGGAAAAACACAGCTTGCTGCAGAATACGTCCATAGGTTTGGGCTGGATTATCAAGCCGTAATCTGGGTCACCTCTGACAACCGTGTCAAGCTCTCCGACGGGCTTGCAAATGCGGCAACCAATCTTGGTCTAGAGGGATGCAACGCAATGACGGATAGTACGACGGCAACAAAGGCCGTTCTATCATGGCTAAAACAGACAAGTATGTCCTAGCATAGAAAACTAGGCTACTTACTTACTTTCTAAAGGTGAAACATGGCTTGTGGTGTTCGATAACGTCGACAACATGAATCTACTTCATGAATTCTGGCCAATTCACTGCATAGGTAATGTGATAATGACGAGTAGGGATTCCTTCACATCCTACGAATCACAGATAACGAATAGAATCCGTCTTGATCCATTCTGCAAGGAACAGTCGTATGAACTGTTCTGCAAAACGACTTGTTATGGTCTTGGGACCAAATGTCCCCCAGAGCTAAATCAATTCCTCGACCAGTGGGGAGGAATGCCAATTGCCTTGGCACAAATCGGAGGGTATATTCGCCAGAATCAACTGACCATGAATGATTTTATTGAGATCTATGCTCAAAGCGCGTCTCTGCTCCACGCAGAAAAACCCGGCACCTGGCAATACGAGCATAGCATAGCAACAGCGTTCGCGATAGATAAATTAGACGCCCAACCCAAAGAAGTTTTATATGCCTTGACTTTTTTTGACCCAGAAAGAATTCCACTTGAACATCTTCTGAGTAAATTCGATAACGGGAATATTTTCGCCAGCTTAAGAACAAAGTTTGAGTCTGTGAGCGCCCCCCATTTTGATAACTCAACTAATTAAATTTAGATACTACAAAGCGTCCGGAGATCTTCGAAGAAAGGCACTATTTACCATCAATGATAAAAAGGAAATCAATGTTCACCGTCTCGTCCAGGCTATCGTGTGGGATTCGATGGATGAACAACAGCGAGAGTCGAGTTTTGATACTGCCGTTGGACTTCTACTTCGAGAATTTCCCAAGGAGACCAAAGGAAGACCAATGTATGAAAATTGGTCCCAATGTGAACGACTTATCCCCCACGTACTGTTTTTATTGGCTCGGTTTCGTGACCATTTCCCCAAAGGTCATAAAAGCGCACAGCTAGCGGAATTGCTCGGACCTTGTACTTGGTGAGTCATTCTCGTTAAGTGTCAGATATGGCTGATCATTTAGGTTTCTTTTTGAGAGTGGCCATTTCGGCCAAGTTGCTGAATTGGTGGAAACCTTAGAAACAACTTGCCTTGAGAAGCAAAGGGCGATCCTAGCCACAGCAATATTCATCAGGGCCGGTCTATGTGCCGACAACAACAGAGTCAAGGAAGCGGATCTTCTCATAAAACAATGCATCAAGCTTCGGGAAGAAGTCCTCGAACCTACTAATCCTGATCTTTGCAACACATATTATTCAGCTGGTATTATTAGTATGGAATGCGACAGACACGAGGAGTCCTTCGAGTACCATAACAAGGCACTCGCTGTGAGGATCACCTGTGGCGATGAAGATCAAACTCAAACAGCCGTCGCTTTCCAAAACTTAGCACTGTTATATGTTAAACAGAAGTTGTTGGATGACGCCGAGAAGTGCTTAAGCAAAGCAAAAGAACTTTGCAAAGGTTCTTCTGGCTCAAATTCTGATCGCTACGCCGAGTAAGTTGAATCCCAACCGCTGCTCATTGCAAGTGCTGATATTGAGTGAGAAGGGTCCTATTCGACATGGGAAATCTTCGTCTTTCCCAGAATAAAATTACTGACGGCCTAGAGATTCATCGGGAAGCGCTCCAAATTCGAGAGAGAATCACACCCCAGCACTTTAAAACAGGCTTCTCATTCCACAAAGTTGCGTCTATCTTGTACGGAATGGGTGATCTCTCAGAAGCCAAGTAAGTATCAAATGAAAACATATACCAAGACCCGGCTAAAGCCTTAACAGAAAACATATTGAGCGTGCCTTGCAAATATTTGAGAGTACATGGGATTCCGCTCCAAGACTTGCTCGGGCAAGTTTCTTGCATGGACAAGTTCTAGAGCAGATGGGGGAGCATGAAGGGGCAAAAAAGGCACGCCTTGAGGCTGTGATATTTCGCGAGACTATCACAACATTTCCAACGGTCAAAATCGAAACGATGGAGGCATACGATAAGCTTGTAAATTCTTGGTTTAGGTAGAGGTCTTGCTGTACAATAATGATATCTCACCCGTATATGATCAATGCAATGAAGGGATATACAAGACATGACTACGAATTGATATTACTGCCTATTGCGCCTGACTGTGGAATACCATGCATCTGAGCTCTAGACTTTCTCTTGGGGGTGCATTATCTCGAGTAGCTGGGTGGCGGAACGACTGGTGAGGACAACCTTGATTCGTGAGCGCATGGCTTTTGTACGTATTCGGAATATTACTTACCGCGAGCCCTACCGTCCATCTGAGAGTCAAACATTTTGATTAGAACGCACTCATCTGACCGCATCTTGTCGAGATAGTACCATCTTTGGTCGCCCCCCCATAAAACGTCATACTTCTCTCCGACATGGTGTGGATATACCAAATCTGCAGCGACAAGATCGGCACTTGAGACTGTTCGTGAATCGCAAAAAGCCAATGGGCTCTCTTCAATGATATCGATAAGCGGTCGCCAGATACTATGAAACATATCAGCCAATTTGAGTCTACTAT
This sequence comes from Pseudogymnoascus sp. VKM F-4517 (FW-2822), assembly GCA_000750875.1. Classification (NCBI taxonomy): domain Eukaryota; kingdom Fungi; phylum Ascomycota; class Leotiomycetes; order Thelebolales; family Thelebolaceae; genus Pseudogymnoascus; species Pseudogymnoascus sp. VKM F-4517 (FW-2822). The sequence continues at coordinate 20,903 of JPKA01000928.1, forward strand.
GTGTATTGATTCCGTCAAATCTGCATACTTTATCAACTGCATGCGACCCTTTAGATACTTCTCGCAGTTTTCACCAAGGTGTAGTTTTGCCCGTTCGAGAGCTGCCATTGGTGTTTGATCTGGTAACAGCTCAGCAAGTGTAACTGTGATGCCACGTATGTTGTCTCACCAATATGTGCTACGGTACCTGGGAGTCTGACCTCAGACTTGTTAAGCCCCTCTGGAGGTGGAATGGAACAGCGGCGCTGTGTTTGTGAGCCTCATTTTGTAGGATGGGGTGTCATAACACACCGTATAATCGAACACAAATACTGCGTCAGCATTCAACTTCTTCTTGAGAAAATCCGCCATATCCTGCAAGTACCCAGCCTCAAACACAATGTGGTCGTCAAAATCGAGATCCTGTGGCAGCGGCGGTAGACTTGAAAACTCAAACCCGTTCTTGTCTAGCTGAAATAAGCTCTCAATACCTCGCACGTTTCCAACCGTCGAATTTGGCATTGTGCATGTAATAGTGTTACTTCTTGGCTGGCCCTCTGGCAGAGGAATGGATAGACAAAATGGCTTTTCGGTCAGCCACCGCGGACTCGGTGCGAGGAATTTCAGGGGCGTTGTGATTTTCTCATGGCACAAATCCCAATCCGCACTTGCACTAGTCATGTCGGGCACGAGGTGCATTGCGTCGTTCCTAAAGGCTGCTCCGGCTTATGATTCTTAGACCCTGTTTAAGAAATAGTCACTGAAAACTTACATATTGGTCCGATTGCCACTGCCATCATCACTGATATAGAGAATAAAGTGAATGGTACAACTAAGTTTGGGATCGGAGCTTCTTCCTAGCATCCGATTGCCACTGCCATTATCACCGATATAGAGAATAAAGTGAATGGTACAACTAAGTTTGGGATCGGAGCTTCTTCCTAGCTTATTTTCGTATGGAATCGCGTGAGTACTTAAATGGGAACATGAAAACTAACTATGCAACCTTCGAAAATATATAGACTTACCAACAGCCTGGTAGGTCCCACGTAGCGACGGCTCTTTTGCAAAATGGAGATCCCAAGAGAAATGCAACACGAATCCAATGCATGCTGCTGCTATGGCGCTACCCATGCGGTTTCGGCGTCTCCGTTGGGGCCTGGCTATGCTTAGAAACCAATTATCGGACTTGATTTTATGTACCATTGCTGATATTCCTACTCGTTTGCTATGTAGACTCTCTCCTACTACACAAGTACGTACAGTACAATACAGTTTGTCCTGAAACATGCATGTAAAATATAGCCCCAAGAAGCTCCCAAACTTCTCATCTCAACGCACTCCGTTCCAGATTCAATACGTTCTCCGTCTTCTCACGTAGTCTCTTCAAAATTCCAAAGCATTCTCGGCCAACAAAAACACTATCCCCTGCCACTACACCTCTTCCAAATAGAAGTATCAGCCCCCTTCGAACGTGCTACCACATGCGCAGCTTTCCGACGGCTGCCCACAAATTGAGCAGCGATCAAGTAGTCGAGCCATATCCATGGGATTTAGGCCGTCCCAGTCCTCCTTGTTACCAGAGTACCATGGCTCATTGTTAAATGCCTTCTGCATGACAACAGCGAGCTTTTTTTCTTGCTCAGCAATGAGACCGCCTCGCTCTAAGGTATACCAGTACTTGGCGGCAGTTTTGGAGCTCGAATTGCTCACGTCGGTAAAAGTGCGCGCAGAGGGTTCGCCCTGTAACGGCCAGAAAGACTTCCACGGTTGAGTTTTGTCCTGCGGGTTTGAGGTTGTTTGTGGGGCCGTCGAGTCAGTTCGTTTGTCGGCCATCTTGCCTCGATCTGATATTCTTTCTGAGACAACGAGACAAAAGCTAAGTTGCTAAGCCGTAGCAGTAGTGGAGGACAGGACGGCGGTGATTAATGACAGTAGTAGTAAGTAGGCATATAACCCGAGTTTAAATACACTTCTATATAGTCCACCAAAATGCACCACCTTGAGCCGACAGCGCAATTCACATAAGACCTTTGCAACCGATGCCGAAGATACATACCTCTACTACTCCGTATCGCCGTCTAGCAGAGCCTTATTAGGCCGGAGCGGAACCCAATGTGTAACCACGTAGTTTTGAACCCGTCGGATAATAGCAGCCCTCCCACGGCTTCCAACATTTATAGTGGCGGTTTCTATGACCCTAGTTCGATGATGATGATGATGATGGTCGGCTGATACAACCTCTTAGTACCATGCTAAGAACATAGCTATGGGTGGTGCGGGAGCTACGGTATCTACTCCACCTACTCCCCCAGTAAGACAGCCGAGTACACTTGGCAGTTAACAGCAGTGCCATGCATGTCGAGTAAAGCGAGTACACGAATACCACGGCAAGATCATTGAACGCAAGGCTATATATGTAGTGTAACCAAAGTAACCAAGCAGGATTAACCACTCAGGATCAACTAGGCGCATGCCATGACAGGTGGCAGGTGGCTGGTGGCAGGTCAGACCGGCCGGTGAAAGACTTGCGGTTTTTTATGATTGGCTTACCTCTGGCCTCCACGGCCAACCGGTGAAAAAGTTCACCAAGCGCACTTTGGCAAGGACAAGGCAAATTAACAGCTGCTCCCGGCTGAAATGATTTTTCTTGTAGCAGTAGCTTGGTGCCGGCGGATGCTAAGCTGTTATGTTCTCCTCCCGCTCCCCGCTCCCCGCTCATTCGACGATAGCATTCCTCGTCGTTGCAACTTTCTACATTTTCGCGACAATGGGATTCACCTATTCCAAGATTCCTAGAGAAAAATCGCAGCTTACCTCCAAACTCAAAATTACCCCGGTTAATATCAGCACACGGATTAGGGACAATGGCACCTCTACTTTGCCGCGGATCAAGGCTACGACTGTCTTCGACCTTTCCAGCGTACAGTATTTTATCCAAGACTTTCCAGACGTAATTATATCCAGAGTGTACGCTGTCATATATTTGAATTACTCATATTTTACAAGCTATTCATTACTGGAGAAAAAGTGTCGTCCCCAGAGTGGGCGCCAATCGCTCTCATCGACAGCTCGAGAGATGCGGTGACGTCCGCATCATTAAAGGCGAAGTTGGATTATTTCAAGACTGACGATGTTTTCTCCCCAAGCTTTATGACGACAATCTTGTTAATCACCGATGAATGCTCAGCTAAAATTGGTGATGATGCTACAGCATTTCTCTCATCCCAGGGCTGTAAACATTTACACGTTGCAAGCCCAGGTCCCGTATCATGTGAAGAAGGGCCATACTTCTACTCCTCCAGAGGCCTTTTTGCTGCCTGGAGATTGTATGCTGATCCCGGAGAAGCCTTCATTGCAGCCACCATACCATCCCAAGATGATATCTCAGCGTAGGTGCTATTGAGTGCTATTGTTGGATCTAAACTAAAGCGGAATAGATATTCTGAGCTTACTGCGTCTGCCTACGGGGCACATACGCTTACCATAGCTGTTCCATCCCGACTCAGATATAAGCGAACTGCTGAAAAGCCTCTATCGGGAATGAGAGTTGGCGTTAAAGACGTTCTGGATCTGAAAGGCGTGCGTACAGGTAATGGAAATCGAGCATTCTCCAAGTGTTATCCACCAGCAAACCACAGTGCCGATTTCATTGATGTGATGATTAAACAAGGTGCTATATTTGTTGGCAAAACCAAGACTGTTGAGTTTGCTGGGGAGCAAGAAGTGGTTGCAGACTGGGTAGATTACTCGTATCCTTTCAACCCTAGGGGGGATCAGTATCTGGGCGCAACAGGAAGTAGTACTGGCAGTGCAGCTGCGATTGCTGCATATCAGTGGCTAGATGTTGCACTAGGAACTGACGGTGAGTATCTCACTTTATTATAGACTTGCATTTGCTAAACCATAAACTAGGAGGTGGCAGCGTTCGCGATCCAGCTGTTGCAGGTGGAATATATGGCCTCCGACCAACACACGATGGAAAGCAGGAGCCCGGGTCACAAATACCGTGTCCGTAAGTGTCCCAAAGTTCAAATGATGGAGCGTTACCTAATCTACCTTAGTACTTTCCAAACGACAGGCTATTTTGCTCGAAACCTCCAAATAATGCTAATTTTGGGGGTGTTCTGGGGGGAGTGGAAATCGATGAGAAACAAGGCATGTGTCCCTACTTAAAATATTGTGTTCTACCCTCATGAATTATGTAGGTGTTAAATGTAACGAGAATAATAACACCGTCTGAATATGATGTGCAGTTCCAGGAGGCGCAGGAGATCGTCAGGAAGTTTGTGTCTGCCCTATCGAAGCATTTAGACGCCAATATAGTACATACACCTATTGAGGACCATTGGAAATCACACAGGCTGCCCTCAAATTCGGAGTCATTCTTTTCGTATTTCAGAAAGGTTGGTTCATATAAACCCTACAGAAAGATGACCTACTTATCGCTCCACGCAGACTTTCATAGACACCCTCACCCATGATTATTATAACATGACATCTGGCTTTCGAGAAGTTCACGAAGCCAAATTCAAACATAAGCCCTTCGTTAGTGGACCTACCGAATGGATATGGTGAGTACTCTGGAAACCACCCCTTTTTGATACTAACTCCTACATAGGGATCATGGTTCATCGGTCACACCGGAACGAAGGAGACAAGCTCAAGAAGAGGTTGAAACTCACAACGAGCTATTTTTAGGTCACATTATACGTGATCAAGACCCAGTAGCCTCAACTCTCATGATCGTCCCAAGATACTATGACCACCATCGTAACGATCGCCTCCCGTAAATAACTTTATTCTGCCACCATAATTTTGGGTTTTAAACTAAGTTGTTCAAGGGCGGCGCCCGAACGCGAGTACTACGGCTTCGATTCCAATCTACATGCCTCTCTTTCCGGTGTACCAAACATCGTAGTACCTAGTACGTACTCCTCTACTACTAGCGACCTTCCCACTTACATAAAATGTACTAGTCGGGCAAGCAAAATATATGTCTAAGATCACCGGAAAGACTGAGTATCTCCCGATATCCGCGTCGATAATAAGTGCAAAGGGTATGTTAAAATTCCGACTTCTCTAGATAACTCCTTACTTACAACTCTAGGAACCGACTTAGCCCTCATTGAGATGCTTCTAGATTTTCTCCCTATCTATGGCATAAATACGTCGGTTCTTACTGGCAAGACTGCCTTTGAAGTGTGAAGCTGCAAATATATTATAGAGCTAAATCTTCTACTAAGAGTATACTCTTCAAATAGTTTGCAGTATCTAGGAGTTGAAGGTTGACGGAAGTTTTGGCAAAGCCATTGATTACACCACGAGTCTGCGTTGGGCCTTTCTACCTTCACTAAGCTTCCGTCGGAGGAACCTCATGCTGCAACTGACTTGCATGGACAAAGTCTCTAGCGGCTTTCTATTCTGTCTATCCCTACGGAAGCGTTTAACAGATAACACCGTGTGTTCTTAGCTACCTTTGGAAAGGCAGTAGGTCCTCATATTTGCAGCAAATAGGCTCCTTGTCTGGTGAACAGAATGTTTTTAAGACCCACTGGGCTACTTCCAGCGAAGGGGTGCATTAGAGAAGCTTCATCCTACGAGGCTAAATATGGAAATAAAAGCACATTGTTGACCGTAAATTATGGAATTGTTGGGGGTAACATGAAAGTGGTGACAGTATACGTTGCGATTAACAACCTAGTGTAGTTACACAACTGCTTAAAGACCACCGACCGGCAGTTGCCCGAGGATGTAATTATGAAAAGCTAGACGAATCTAGCATGACATAGCTATTTCATGCAGATACACATGGGGTTTGAACTCAGAACTATGGTATAACTGTTGATCAACTATAGGTCGAGCGTCGATGTAGTTGAGAGGCTCTGTTGACGATGAGGTAGTGAGACAATAATCATTTTATTGCATATTATTTCTCTAATGATAGGGTGTTGGCTGATTGGGAAATATTATATGGCGTTATTTATTATTAGAGTATTGATTTCAATCTACTCTATATTTCAGCAATTTAAGTGGTACCCCGCTAGGCTTCTCATATATGTCTGCATAGCCCTCGATCATGTATGCACACACGAAAGATTCACTTGGTGTTACCGGTGCCCTAGTTCCAAAGATCTCTGGGCGCGTCCTATGCCGTAATAATCAACTGCCATATGACTGTTAAGCTGTTCATATTTGCCCAGGGAACAACAACGAATTGCATGGGTCAGTCGAGAGAACAAAAGCTACAGATAGCGGTTATTGAGTGAGGGATAATCAGCTGATGAATATGGTGCTGAATGCTTGATTATTTTTACTAAAAGTCTTCACATGTCCAGCTTACCTCTCTGAAATCTAGCATTTTCGGGAGGAGATAACCAAAAGAAGGGTGGCTATATTTGCGTTGGGAGGGGGGCAGAGATGCCTGCGGAGGATTGCTATATCTGCATAAGAGGCTGGAAGATTTGGAAGGAGGTGGCGATGCTTTGATGTGAATGTTCGTACCAAACACAGGAGGCCTGCTTGGCCAAGACCAATTTCCAGAGAGGCAGCTGCCCTACGTGATGAGACTGTCCTCGCAACGGCAGCAGCGAGCGGAGGTACAGAAAATGGTCAGATGACAATTACAGAACGGGGTTCAACACTCTCCAGGAGACACCCTCGATTAGACTCCACCATTGCGAGCTGTGCAGCACAACCATCAATAATCCATTCGTATGCTACTGAAGAATGGTACCCAATTGCTGTGGTGTGAGACAGCTGTCTCGGGGCACCACTGTATGGAGTACTGTAGCAGAATCCTTCAGCCAGCTGCTCAGGGTTTAAGCAGGTCCCCCGATCGAATACAAACAGTACGTAGTCCGGTAGAATAATGTATTATTTCGTTTCAATATAATTTATTTTACTATATTTACTATGACTTCTCTGTTCTGTCTGTGTGCAAGAGATCGATTGCAGTTACCGGAGATTACATACGATTTGGTAGTCTATCTCGTACCCATTAATTACTCCTAACACAAGGAGTTATTGACTATCACCACATGCTAATGAGAAATAACGATGAATAAAATGGTTGATATTCCCAAGACACTAATTTCTTATGTCTCCGTCTTATTCTATTTTCTCATGCTTTGACCACGAATAGCCCATATTCCGAACGACACCAACGTTTGCCCAAACCATCAAGTTACCAAGTGCAAGGCACTTCATACCACCATTGGCGGGAACATTTCTTGCTGCTATCCCTACATGGTCCCACGTCGAAATCCGGTCCCGTCCTTTTCAAGCACCTCTTTTTTTGATTCTTATATTGGAAATGCGCTCTGCCTTTCTTCCAATCCATACACAATCTTGTCATAGCTGGGATATCAGGCTTTCGGCAATCCTTATTGGCATTGATGTAATATCTTCCAAAGTCCGTGATAAATTCTCCTTGGGAGTTGCATGCCCCAATCATGGGACAAGACGTGGTTGTCATCATTTTATCGGCAGCGGAGCCAGTGGCCAGAACCAGACCAGCGAGGAGGAGAGTAGATAGTTGCATATTTGCGTATCGTTGAATTCGTTTGGGTGTTTGTTGGTTGCTTAAGTGCTTGTAATTCTCTGTTCGCGTAGCGGAGTTTTTGAGTTTTTGAGTGTGTCCTGGATGAGACTAGGTGGCAAGCTTGGAGGATGATAGTGTTGAGTAAACTGAATATAAAGTTTGGGCGAGGGCAAGTGATTCTTATATGCATTTCATCCTCAGGAGACTGTCTTAGACCGCGGTAACAATTTTTTTCATTCCTTCTGATTCATCCTTCTGATCGATCCTTCTGATCCTTCTGATCGATCCTTGCATTCTCCAAGACAATAATAGCAATGCGTTCCTGATGTACCTTAAAAACCCCCGCCTGAACCCGACTTAAACGCGGCCCCCAAAACGCAGCCCCCAAAACCTGGCCACTAAACGTAGCGGGCCGTAAATCTAGGCCCCCAGTCCGGCCTAAATCTAGAAGCCTATAGGCTAATGACTGTTAGGCCTAGTGAGCAAAGGCCATAGATGGTGGAAGCCTCATTATGACGGGGTGGAGCTTATTCCTTCAACTGTTTCCATAAGCTGTCCTTTCAACAGTGTTGCTCCATGATATGCGAACATAGCCGGATTTCTCTTACATCTTCATGACATCCCCAGTTCTGTGGCTGCTATGTTACAGTACTATTCCTATGTAAAACTATATGTAGTAATTTCAAAGCCAGGAATATCCATGTAGGCCAACTCTTGGCGCATAGCATGAATGCAGTATAATCTTTAGCCGATCCGACCCGGAGGATCCTTTGGCGAAGCTCACGCCACCCGGGCCTGCCCGTCCTACCATAATAAGTAATGATATGGGATATCAATGGTTTATCCAGTGTTTAACAGTGCACAGCCGCTGCTAAGTATGCCTATTTCAATCTGTTCACAGTGAGACTTGCGGTTTTAGACGATTAGATCACAGAACGCCCCCACGGGCAACCAGTGCAGAGCTGAGATACCCCGATCTACATACCTTCTTCATTGGTCGGGCCATAGCGGAATTCCCGACGTGACTGTATATTCCATTCGGCATCCATCTCATTAAAAACAACGACCAAGGAATATAATACCCTGACCTTTTCGACAGGAGTGGGGCCCTTATTATCACATGCCTTATAATTAGCTTACTACTAAATACCAGTAAGCTCGCCCAGTGCCTACAACACTCGGGGCAGCACCTACGGAATCGGGGGACGCCAACGGCGCCGACGACAGTCCGTATTATAATTCTGATGGGGTGTTATCGTTATCAGCCTTGCTAAGCTAGCTAATCCTGAATTTTGCCAATTGACATCCAATCAATCGTGTGGGGCCATTTATATTGTCTTATAGTTCAGAATATACAACGAGCTATTTTTAGGTCACATTATACGTAATTAAGGCCGAGAAGCCTCTACTCGTATGATCAACCCAAGATACTATGACCACCACTGTGACGATTGCCTATATCATCTAAATATTTCGCAGTATCTAGCATAACACTGCCATTATGTGCAGATACATGTGGGATATGGGATCGGAACCAGGGTATAACTACTGCTCAATTATGAGTCGAGTGTCAATGTAGTTGAGGGGCTCAGTTGACGACGAGGTAGTAGGAGAATAGTAATTATTTCATTGCATATTGTTTTCTCTAGTAATCGGGCGTGGGTTGTTTGGAACAGATATAAGCCGTCATAGTAAGCGTGTTATAACTACAACTGCTGTATCAGAACTTGAGATTCACATTTTTTGCTTCCCGACACACAACCGTACCCCGCATTCGATAACGATGGTGGGTCTTCCCACGTGCCAGCCTTGTCCAACCCCACACAAGCCGTTTGTCAGCCTCGTCCGGGAACGTCGTCATCAATCATCCAACTACGTAAGGAGGAAATATCGTACGGGGTTATATTTACTATTTAAAGATTTATCTCAATCTACTCAATACTTCAGTAATTCAAGGGATACATTGCTATTCTTCCCAAACATATGTCTGCATAGCCCTCGATCACGTATGCATTTGCCCAAGTATCCAACATCTCACTGGACGGACCTACACGACAACCTATTGGCTGCAAACTTTCCGACAGCCCCGTGACTACTATCTGCTACCTTCGAATATCGATCCTTTTTAGGCATTGTGCATTGTTTTAAGCACCAGCGATCGCAACGACAATGTCAAAGCTTTCCCCAAGTGAGAGCGAAGGAGGCGGATTCCTAAAACGAGCCATGACACCAACTCGATCGGATCGACCAAGTCGCCCTAGCACACCCAGCCAGGTCTGGAAGCATGCCGCAAAGAGACTTCAGCCGGTTCTCAAGGCCATGGTAGCCTTTGCTGCGAATAGAGAGTTTGAGAAACGGCCATCCCAATATCGTCTGCAAGTCGCAGAGAAGCAGCGCGGCGCCGTCACACTTACAGTATGTTGTTGTTCAGTTCTACTTCAATACCCCCCACCGTTGCCAGAAGCTAAGCCATATATCCTAGCCCCTCTTTGTTGGCATCTCTGCCGCCTTCAGCGATGACCCCAACGTCGCCGTCGTCGCCATTGCCCTCCACGACAGCGTCTACCTACACGACTTCACAGTGCACAACGTCTCCTTCCCCTACCCACGCGACGACACCGACCCCATCGCCGACTTCGTCATCGCATCCCTGCGTACATATGAGCAGAAGTCCTTATGCAAGTATATCGGCGGTGGCCTGCCCGTAGATCTTGAGCAAGTCAGCCCATCCCTGTGCTCAAGGCTGTGGTCGGAGTTAGATCTGGTACCGCTTGCGCTGTGGCCCGACCAAGAGGGTTCGCAGAGGAATATGGAGGATTTTACGTTTTGGAAGGATAGAGGCGTTGATGAGCAGGCGGATTCGATGGCGAGGAAGTCGATTATGTATGTCCCCCACCCGATTTTCGTATTTACATCGAATTGACAACAATAGGGCCTTCGGTCCGAGTCTCTCACCGCTTCTACAGGTTGGGTATCGCGGGATTGTGCAAATTGATGCTGGGTTTCGTGCTCATATGCATAGACTTGAAGACTACCAGAAGACATGCCAGGCGGTGACATGGGACGCGATGTTGCATTATGCGGCGAAACTGAAGGAGAAGAAGACTAAAATCGCATTCTTCAGCAGTACTCCGCAAGGCGGCGGTGTCGCGCTAATGAGACACGCACTCGTCCGCTTTGCGCGGACGGTCGAGGTCGATCTACGGTGGTGAGTGCAATTCTATTTAACCCACTGTGTGCCTCCTTTCCGGTCTAAGGAGTCATAGGTACGTCCCGAAACCGAAACCAGGCGTATTCCGTATCACAAAGACTATCCATAATATTCTTCAAGGCGTCGCAGAGCCTGGGCTCCGAATCTCAGAGGAAGAAAAAGCTACAGTGGAGGGCTGGATCACCGAGCACGCCGAGAGATACTGGCTCGGTAAAAATGGGCCATTGCAGCCGCCCTCAGAAGGCGGCGCTGATATCATAGTGGTAAGCCCAATCCATAACCCATTTCATAGCCCTCCTAACACTACCAGATCGATGACCCACAAATGCCCAGCTTAATTCCTCTCATCAAGCTTATCACACCTGACCGGCCAGTCCTATACAGAAGTCACATCCAGGTCCGCAGCGACCTTTGCAATACGCCCGGGACGCCTCAGCAGGATATCTGGGACCATTTGTGGTCTAAAATAGCCCAGGCAGATTTGTTCATAAGCCACCCCGTACCGGATTTTATTCCGAAGAATGTGCCCGCTAAGAAGGTGGCGTATCTTCCCGCTACTACTGACTGGTGAGATTTACCTCCACTTCTTGTCGGTTGAATATGCCTGCTCATGATTAATTAGGTTGGACGGACTTAACAAGCCATTGGCGGATTGGGACACAGGGTATTATATGCACCTGTATAATCAAAGGGCACACGGTATCCGGATGTGAGATCTCCATCTATCCATATATATATATATGTTGCCCTACTAACCCGTATCTCCCAGGACCGAGTTAGGATTTCCAGATCGTGAGCCTAACCCCTCGTTACATTATTGGAAGCAACCTGACACCACTTTTAGGACACTATTTTATCCAAGTAGCGCGCTTCGACCCGTCGAAAGGAATCCCCATCGTCCTAAAAGCATACATCGAGTTCCGCGCACTTCTCGCTAAAAAGGTTGGCGCATCATCAGCCAAGAACGCCCCCCAACTGCTCATGTGAGTCTGATCTTTAGCCCTCTTTCTCATCAACCCCTTTCATTTCGGATCATGGCTGACAACCCTTTTTGAAGCGTCGGCAACGGCTCTGTCGACGACCCCGATGGCACTCTCATCCACGACCAGACTATGTCTTACATTGAAGCACACTGTCCGCACCTCACAAGCTCCATCTCAGTCCAGCGCCTCGAGCCAAATGACCAGCTCCTCAATGCGCTTCTAACCAATGCACACACCGTCCTACAGCTCTCCATCCGCGAAGGTTTCGAGGTGAAAGTCTCCGAGGCTCTCAAGAAGGGGCGACCGGTGATTGTAAGTCGGGTTGGCGGTATCAAACTCCAGGTCCAGCACGAGCGCAATGGTTTCCTAGTCCAGCCTGGGGACTGGAAATACGCGGCCGATTGCTTATTGCGGTTGTGGACTGACCATGATTTGTATGATCGGATGAGCGAGGTGGCAGCACGGACCGTGAGTGACGAGGTTGGGACAGTGGGGAATGCGCTTGCATGGTTTTATCTAGCGAGTAGATTTCGAGAGGGAGGGGTGGAGGGGGCAGGCAGATGGGTGAATGATTTGGCAAGGGCAGAGGTAGGATCGACATATATTGAGGGGGAGAACAGATTGCCTAGGGAGGCGACCGTGGATGGCCGTCTATGAAGGGATGAAGTATGGGGTCAAAGGGGATGAACAATGGAAGCTGTGGGAGGGCTTCAAGATAGAAAAGTGATTTAGATTGTCAGTGAGCGCAAGGTGGTTAAAGCAAGAAAATTATCAACACATACACTGGATCCATTGAAGGGATTGCGTTCGCGATAGCCTAACTACCAGTCAGATGTTACAAAGGAGATATTATGACCGAACAAAAATATTTGATGACAGTGCACCAGAAACCTGGACCTTTAACTAGGCAGCAGATCAAAATGATGTACGTACTACACGTAGGATTCTGGTGGCTCGACAATCACTGCTCAATTGGGGTGACATGGACGACACTGGGGGTTTTCGAGAGTGCTTGCTCAACTGCCCGAGTCGGATTCGCGTCTTCTCCGCCCAAAACGCGTATTTTGGCGTCAACGTAAGCAACGCAAGTGTGCACCTGCCAGAAACATCATAGCTCCGCATGTAACGGCATGTAAGCGTCCACGTCGCATAGGTCCGGCTGAGGTGGAACGCCGATAGTTTGCTACATATAAAATGGATCTTTCTTGTTTTCGCAACCAGTAGTCGCGGGTTTGTATTGTTTGGTTATTTATAATATAATGCTTTCATTAATTGCTGCCGCCCTTGCTTTGACTCATGTGGTTGTTCTGGGCCAGTTCCCGCCGCCAGTAAAGGATGTCACAACGCTAAAATCCAAATTCCATGAGGGAGTCACAATTTCGTATAAAGAGGCATGAATATCAAACAAGCCGTACACGCTGTTAACATTATAACTGACAAAAGTCCCAGCCTAGAATTTGTGAGACTACACCTGGTGTCAAAAGCTACAGCGGATATGTGCATCTTCCTCCGGGACTGCTTTCCGATATCAGTGGTGAGAATCAGGACTACCCCATCAACACGTGAGAAGCCCATGGGATACGAATTCCAAAACGTAGACATCGAGCTAACCATAGATACCAGATTCTTTTGGTTTTTCGAGTCCAGAAAAGACCCTCAAAATGCCCCGCTCGCCATCTGGCTCAACGGCGGTCCCGGCGGCTCGTCCCTAATGGGCGGCCTTCAAGAAAATGGCCCCTGCTTTATCGGTGCAGACTCCAATTCCACCTACCTAAACCCATGGTCGTGGAATAACGAGGTGAACATACTATACCTTGACCAGCCGGCCCAAGTTGGCTTCTCTTACGATGTTCTCACCAACATCACCGTAGATCTCACCCAGGAAGGTGAACTCAAGAAGATGATCCCAACAGACTTCACCGACGGCATTCCTGAGCAGAACAATACGTTCTATGTAGGCACGGTGGGGAGTCAGTTGCTGGGAAAGACGGCCAACACGACTGTGCATGCTGCGCACGCGCTGTGGCACTTTGCGCAGACTTGGTTCGCCGAGTTCCCGGCATACAAGCCAAACGATGACAGGGTGAGCTTGTGGACTGAGAGTTATGGTGGCCACTATGGGCCTGGGTTCTTCAAGTTCTTCCAGCAGCAGAATGAGAAAATAAAAAATGGCACGATTGACGAAGAGGGCACTCATTACATACATCTTGACACGCTAGGGATAGTCAACGGTTTGCTCGACAACCTTATCCAGTTCCCCAGCTATAATCAAATGGCGTATAATAACGTTTGTGTTCCTCGTATCTTTGTAGTTGGATACTAATGAGAATTCAGACATACGGGATCCAGCACATCAGCAAAGAGCAGTACGAAAAAGCGGCCTACGAGTATGACAGACCCGGCGGATGCAGAGAGAAACTGGCCGCATGTCAGAAGCTAGCCGAAGCAGAAGACCCGGACTGGCGAGGAAATGTGCCATCGGTCATCAAGTGTTTCGATGACATCCACAACGAGGCCTGCGCATCGATGGATGGGCTCGAATCGACACTTGCTGTTCGTCCCCCCTTATTTTCTCCCCCCTTCCCAAATGCTGCACATGAGTTTACACTTACACATCTTGAAGTGGGGATGGTATGATATTGCACACCCAAGGGCTGATCCAACCCCGGAACCATGTGAGAGCCCTTTGTTTTCCTTTATGAGATTCCAACCCTTCCTCCCACAGCGCACTAATACAACCTAGACATGCATGGCTATCTCGCCCAAGACTGGGTCCTCTCCGCCCTAGGCGTCCCCGTAAACTTCACCACATCATCCCCCGCCGTCGGCGATGCGTTCGACTCCACCGGTGATATCAACCGTGCCGGCTCCATGGAAGCCGTCGCCTACCTCCTCTATAGTGGTGTCAAGGTGCACCTAATGTACGGCGACCGTGACTATGCCTGTAACTGGCTCGGCGGGGAGGCGGTTTCAGTGTTAATCGAGCACGACGGATCAGAAGGGTTCAAAGGAGCTGGGTACGCGCCGATCCTTACGAGTGAAGGAGAGGGAGGGTTCGTGAGGCAGTATGGAAATTACTCGTTCTCGCGAGTGTTCCAGGCTGGACACGAAGGTATGTTTACCCCACGGAGGAACATGATTCCAGGGGCGTCTACTAGTCGGATTCGAGGCTAATTGGAAACGGCAGTCCCATGGTACCAACCCGAAGTCTCCTATGAGATCTTCATGCGCGCCACATTCAATCGCGACATTGCGACAGGCCTCCTACCCGTCTCAGATGACCTGGCGACCGAGGGTCTCTCCTCGACCTTCCACGTCAAGAACGAGGTTCCCGAGGTTCCCGAGCCGAAGTGCTACGTTCGAGCTCCTTCTTCCTGCACGCCGGAGCAGTATGCGACCGTGATAGATGGAACTGCGATTGTGAGGGATTTCTTCGTCGTAGGGAATGTGAACGATGAGACGAGAGGAGATGGGAAACAGCAAGTTCTTGTGGCTCCAGAGAGAGTTGATTAACTTTAGGAGGGGTAAGGCTCGGTGGCAGTAATATAGGCATTTATATCTTAAGACAAAGTATGATGCTGAAAATATAGTAAATGTTTGAAATACTTCACCAAAAATGCGTCTGTAGATTTTAAATACCCCTTTAACCCAAATGACAGTTTCGTTACTCGGATCGCTCCCGACGTCAGCTTAGTCATCCGATATTTGGTCTGGACCAGAATTGTGAAGGTCCACAACAACTCTTGGTAGACAACGCCCGCTCCTTTCCAACCTCACCCTATGGAAATACCAACCCGCACACTTCTATTATCTTGGATATAGGATACCTCACTTCTAGAGCTTATAACCTCGCATTCCTACATCTACCAAAAGACGAGGCATCCCGCGTGCCCCCACAGCCCATACTATCCCCCTGAGCATCATCTCCAAGCTGCCATCCAGCCTCACCTTTGACCTCGACCACCGCAATCCTCAACCCTCCCCGCGATGCTCACACCTCCCACGAACACCCGATAATGTAACACCACCCACCCACACAATGGCCCGCGCGCGCACCCCCCGCCTCTTCCGCATCTTCTACACAACCCTCTACGCCCTCCTCGCCCTCATCCTCCTCGCCCTCCTCATCATCCCCCCCTCCGACGCCATCCGCCAGGCCCTCACCAACCGCCAACTCTACAATGTTTTCGTCATCGCCGCTGTCTACTTCCTCACCGCCCTCCTCGCCCTCCTCTTCTACGCCTCCCGCCTCTACACAACCCGCACCATCCTCGCCTCAATACCGAAACCCTACCTCCCCCTCACCCCGGCCGACTTGCCCCCGAAAGTACACACCCTCATCCGCGACGCTCTCCGCCGCTCCGCCCTCATAGCATGGAACGCCCGCCCCCATACCCCAGCCACAAACACAGCAGCCGTCGACATCGGGCTCGCCTGTCCCCTCCCCGCCGAAACCATACAACCTACACCCCGCGGCCTGGCACAACGCACACACCGGCTTCTTCGGCGTCGGAGACGGCGGCGGCAAGAAGCAGAAGCCGCAGACGCGGCGCTCATGCCTACCGCTGACCCGGTATGGGGCCCTATCGCGCACCCGGGGTGGTCCCCGCCCACGTCTCCTGACCTGCCGAACTTGCACTACGCGCCTGTGATTGCGGAGTTGCCGCATCTTATTGAGGCGAAGGCAGTGGCGTTATCAGGGACGACAGCGGCGAGTTTAGCGTTGTTGCCGAGACCGGCGCATGCGGGGCTGAGGGAGTATATATTAGTGCTTTTGGAGCTTAAGGTTCTTGATGAGGGGGTGCCGTGGAGGGAGTTTGTGGGGGGTTATGAGGAGGCGAGGTTTTCGGGGAGGGCGGTGAGTGAGGGAGAGTTTAGGGGGTTGATGGGGTTGTTTGCTGAGGTGTTGAGGGGAGTGAGGCCGCTAGGGGGAGGACCGGTGGAGGAGTCTGAGAGTGAGATGGAGGAGGAGGACGAGGTGGATGATGAGGTGGATGATGAGGGTGCTGATGAGTCGCTGTTAAGT
Organism: Pseudogymnoascus sp. VKM F-4517 (FW-2822); assembly: GCA_000750875.1. Classification (NCBI taxonomy): domain Eukaryota; kingdom Fungi; phylum Ascomycota; class Leotiomycetes; order Thelebolales; family Thelebolaceae; genus Pseudogymnoascus; species Pseudogymnoascus sp. VKM F-4517 (FW-2822). Next base: position 37,645 of record JPKA01000928.1, read on the forward strand.
CAGGAAGGCTCTGTGCGGAGAGGGCCGATTGTGAAATATGATGGCGGAGATGATGCGATGGCGTACGGAGGATTGGGAATACAAATGTCGCGGTCGAGTACACCCCGCGGACGGAGATCAGGAAATGCATCACTATCTCCGAGCGAGAGCTGGGTGTCCCTGTCTGCCGGCAGCTTCGCGTCTGGCGGCTCGGTAGTGCGGCATCCCGAGCTGGGAAGTGGCGCCGGCAGCGAAGAGGTTTACTGATATCGGCCAAAACCGAACTGGGGAGATGGATTGGTGTAAAGACGTTCGCAAGACCGGAAACTGGTGCGGAATAGACGGAGGGACCTTGGATACCCTTTACTTACCTATTAATGTTTGTCCTTATGGAAGTGGGAAACTGGCGTTGGGCGAAAGCGTCATGAGCGAGAGCAATAAGAGGCTCCTGGAATGGATGGGACTAGATATACCCCATAGATAATCAATAATTGTAAGATCACACCGAACCAACTCCAAATAGCCCACCACAGCGTGTCGTGAGCAATAGTCCAGGTACAAATATTCCCATAATCCCATAATTATTACTTTATTACAAACGTTACATATCCCCCCATACCTCCCACGTTCCATCCACGCAATGCACCAAACCGTCTATATTATCCCCCCCACCAAAAAAACTCCGCTCCAGCAAAAAACACCCCATCATCCCACCCCAATCCAACACCACACATATATCACACACCTACGCCCCAGGACTCATAACACTCCTCCTCCACCTCTCCACCATATCCACCCCTCCCTGCTGCGGCTGCTGACCCCCGACCCCCTGCCACATCTGCCCGCCGCCCCACGCCCCCTGCTGCGCCTGTCTCGCGCGAATAGCCTTCATCTGCTCCACCATCTCGCGGCCGCTCATCCCGCTCCCCGCGCCGCCACTGACCTGGTTCTGGTAGTTCAAGCCCATCTCCGGGTACAGCGGCGGCGGGGCGCCGAATACCGACTGCCTCTGCACACCGCTGCGCTGTTGTTGTTGTTGCTTTTGTTGCAGGTGCTCGGCGAGATGGGGATACTCGCCGGCTCGCCCGACGGGGTGCGCAGAGAGGATATCAGCCATACTTCTCCGCTGCTTCGGTGCTGGCCTTGCGCCCTGCGCGGCCGAAGCCTCGCGCTCAGCGAGTAAGCGGCGTCGTCTCTGTCCTAGCGTCTCCTCTTCTTCTTCCTCCGGCGCAGCAGCTGGGGCTGCGGGGTCGCCGAACTGATGTAGTAATTCTAGAGAGAAGTCTCCGCTCACCGGTCTAGCGTTGGGGAGCGGATTTGCGTCCTCCGCCGGCTCGGGGGTCCCATGGCCCGGCTCGGGTGTTAGGCGGCGGAGGGGTTCGCGCTGGAGTTCGCCGCGGCCGAGGAGGCGGTCGCGGCGCCGGCTGAGGGGTTCATTGTCCTCTAGCTCTCTGCGCTCCATGAGGCCCATTGGTCTTGAGGCGCGATCGAGTTGCTGCAGGGCTTGGCCCGGGAACAGTACGCCGAGGGGGACGTCGTCGTCTTCCTCCTCTGCGGCTGCGATGGAGGGGTGCGGATCTTGCCAGGCGAGAGTGACGCGTTTTTGCTGTCTGGCTTTCGATTCGACGAGTGCGACGGCGTCGAGTTGGAGGAGGGTGGAGCGCGAGCCGGCGAGCTGGGGAGGGTGTTGGGTGCGGGTTTTGGCTTGTTGTTTGCGCAGTTGGAGTTCGGCGAGGAGGGTGGTGGGAGCGCCGCTGTACATGTCTTCGTGGTCACGCTCGCGGGGTGAAGGGGGTTGGTCGAATCCATCATCGGCGGGCGGGGAGTCTGGGAGACGGGGAGACTGGGAGTCTTCGGCGACGGCGGTGTAAGAAGGTGTTTTATCGAGGCCGAGGATGCTGGTCACGGTTGTGCTGCGGGCGCGGTCACTCTTGTCGCCGCCGCCGAGGCCGAGGCCGAAGAAGGAGGATGCACGCTTCTTAGGGGGGTCGGGAGTGAGGAGTGTGCTCTTGGTGCGGGTGGAGCGGGGATCGTGGTTGCCATAGACTTCGGCGCCGAGGTGGCCGGCGTAGGCGTGGTCGGTGAAGGCGGAGACGGGGGCGTAGGCGGAGGCATCGAGGATGTTGTCTAGGGTCGCGACGGCGGATTGGCCTTTGATCTCGACGAGTTGGTGGGGTTGGGGCTGCTCGAAGTACTCGTTTGCGCGGAGGTGTTCGGGCATGTGGAGCAGGTCTTGGGTGGAGCGGCGGCCGCCTACCTTTTGCTTGTGGTGCTGCGCGAGGTATTCGGCGTCGAGCACTTCGTCGGAGACTTGTTGGGCCTGTTGGGGCTGTTGGGGCTGTTCAGCCTCGCCTTCAACGACGTCTTGGAGCCATGGTGCAGACTGTAGTGCTATTGGTGGGAGGGTGCTGAGGGCCTGGGTCCTGCGTTTTTCCCTCTTGGCTGGTGATGGGCGATTCGAGAGCTTTTGGGGGAGCATAAGCATGGATGGGACGGGGGCAGGGTAGAACACCATCTGCTGTCCCGTGAGCGGGTCTGCGTATGATTTGGGCCTCGCCATCGACAACGTATTTGCCGATGAATCCCTCCGTTTTTCCATTTCCAGCCTCGGTACTGCTGCTGGGGGTGGGGGTGGTGGAGGAGCAGGCGGTGCAGGCATATTCGCATAATGCTGCCCGTCAAAGTCGTCGAATAGCTCCTGTGCCTGTTCTATCTCCGACTGTGAGTCGTCTGGGACAGCCTTATTCAGACCTATATCCGTCTTCTCCTCATCGACATCAATATCATCAGCCGACAGGTTCCGGATAGCCAACGGCCGCCTAACTTCTGCTTCTGCTTCTTCCTCCTTCTCCGCGATCGATGGTGCCCTCGAGACGTTCCGTGACGACAGGTACGAGTTGTTCCGCGAAGGCACAAATTCGCTCAGCGGCCTCCCCTCCATCTCAGGCTCCGGTCGTGTCCCATACTTTGACGTCTTTGAGCTCTTCGAGTCCGCCCTCGGCCTCGCACCAAGTATAACAGCACCTCCTGGCGAGTATCCCCCTGACCTCGCCGCATTATTCACATCCAGGATCGAAGTCGAGGTTGTCGAATGCGAGGAGTTGGTCTCCCGTGTCGGACTTGTAATGTAGGTCGGGCTAGCAAAGTTTGTCGGACTCGCAACCTCCACCGCGCTCGTAATCTGATTCGGCACGGCCTCGTACGGGATGTCGGTAACGAGGTTCATCAGCGATGACTGACGAAGTGAGTTCATCCTGCTATCCGACTTCTTCACCTCGTCGTACGCATTCCGGATCGAGTCTTCAATGCTCGACGTCATACTGAGTTTTTCGGCCGACCGCTCCAACTGCACCACGTTCGATGTATATGCCCCCTGTAGTGTTTGTAATCCCGGTGTAGGATGTCGGACCCGGACTCCACGTGTGCTCGCCCTCCTAACAACAGGTTCGTGTAGTAGTGCCGTGCTCGCTGTCGCCGTGTCGTCGTCGTCGATATCGAAGCGTGCCGGGCTGGTAGTGGTAGTTTCGATGTCCAATCTGCGTCTGAATCCGACAAAGTCGTCCCCCTTGCTGCCTTCGCTGGTTGTCAAGAGTGGGCTCGTATTGGCGCTGAAGAAGCCGTCGGCGTCGCGGTCGCTGCCGTCAATGGGGTCGTAGCTGCGCTGGGTGGACCTGCTGAGGGCGCTCGGGGCGGTGGTATTGCTGAGGAAGCCGCTGCTGGTCAGCGTGTTGATTGGCGATGCTGCCGTTGGGCCCGGGTTTTGGTTTTCGTCGCGATGCGACGCTGCTGGCGGATCCATAAATAGCATATCCATGGGCGCGGCGCCGGACTTGGGTTGTGTTGGTGCTGTTGGCGGTGGAGATGGCTGAAATTGCATCTGGGGCGAAGTATTGCTTGCTGTGGCGCGGTGAGACATGCCGTCTCCGTCGTCGTTGTCGGGGTCGTCCAAACGCATCTGAGTCAACGGCGAGGGCGAAGGGGAGGATGCAGTTATTGGGAAGAAGAGAAATATAGTTTCGAAAACACACACAGAGATACAAAAGTCAAGGTCAAGGTCGAACAAAACAGGTACAACAGGGTTTATTGGCTGGCTGCAGATCAGAAAACAAACGGCGGCATGGGAGTTATCGTAGAGGGCGGTAAGTGGCAGAGAGGACAAGTACTCTTTGTATGTAGGTCACACCAAGGTGGTACTTAATTTTATATTTCACATTTCACAATTTCATAATTATTGCCATTGTTGCTATCATTATGTTTTATTTTCGTATCACAAAACTTGATTTTTATGATTTTTACTACTATGCAATATTAGAAGTAGTCCAGCGACTAAAATAGGAATAATGGGGAGATGGAGATACTATGTGCACGCTATGTGCGTCCAGAACAATTTGACAAGTAGTGACTTGGCTCGCGGTGGCTGCTTGTATTCGATGACAGGTACTTACCTGGTACCCCGATTCATTTCAGCCACATCTTGGCCATCAAATGTGTCAAGGAGCGACGATCAACGAAACCATCAACGAACGATGGACCGAATGGACCGAACCATGGACAGAAACTGGAGGCAGGACCCTTAACTCGGCGGGTATACGAAGTTTACGAAGTACGGTTCAGAATAATGCAAAATCCACTTAATACGGTGTTGGGGCATTAGGTGTCAGCTCTGGAGGACGCGATAATCGCAAAAAATCGCAGAATCACCAACAAATCAATCTCAAATCATAGAAAATCGATAATAAAGTAGTATCTCGGCCGTGTTAGATGTAAGTTAGCAAGATTGCAAGATTGCCTTCTGTCCTTATCATCCAATCTACACCCAAGCAACCGATATACCGACTAACCCATATCAACAGGGAAATATAATATGCACAAATAGCGACGCACATATATTGCCAATTAATTAACGCCACGAGTCTGGAACAGAACAGGAATTCCCAAAGAAGCCTCCCAGTCTCCCAGGCGTCCCTCTTGCGTATCTAGGGTGCGGTATCTTATCCATCCCCTGTGCTTGGCGCAACTTAATAGCGCAAGGATGGAGATCCCGACAAGACCCCGGCGTCCATGGCCTGCATCCAGCCATCTTCAGCCCTACTTCGGTGCTACGATAACAGAAGACGATCAGCACTGGCCGTTGTTGGACGTTGGCCGCTGCTGGCCGCTGCAGCTCACGACGGGCCCATCCGGACCTCATTCGTACTTTATATCTGTAGATCATTATGGTATTGCACTTGCCGTGCCGTGCTGGTATCTATCTAAATCTCATGACATCCAACAATGCCCTAAATCAGGATGAGCGGATTAACGCCTTAAAGGATGAGCGGATTAACGCCTTAAGCGGATTAACGCCTTAAGATAACGAAGCTGTTTTTAAAACTGAATCATCAGAAGTCCCGACGCCTGCAGTCTTGCGGTCCCTAATATCGGGATGTCCCGTGTGTAAGATGCGACCCTTGAGAGTTAGTCCCCTCTCCTGATTAGGAGATGGGCTGCTGGTCTCCAGAGCACTGAGTTTTTATCAAGCCGTTGCCTACAGTGAACAACCCCGGACTGATGGCGGATTGGTTTGGGTATCCCCCGGCTGAGGCGATTGAGATGTGGCCTGTGGAGTACGCAGTTGATTCTCTGTTTAGTAGCTGCCTTGGGTGAAAATAGGTTCTTAGTATATCTATTTGAGTCTCGGAGCACGCAGTCGCAGATATATGTTCTCACAAGGACAGCTATGGGCTTTTGTGGCGTGAAGGTCTTATTTTGCCCTATGGAGATGGCTAGATTATATAAGATGGCTTGGTAACCTTGGTGTGTTAGTGGAGGGACCGCAGTTTAGGGGTAAATTCCATGTGTAGTGCTAACAGAACAGGGACCACGTTCGGTTTGGACATTTTTTAACCTCATTCTAGAAACTGGAACGTGGATTGGGTGCAGCAACTTAGTCGGTGACCACTATCGACTCCGTATAGCGCTGGGAGTCCTTCGTTATATCATGCGATTTGTCGCCTTCCACGCTAATGTCAATGACCACATTGCTATCGACGGTGAAAACGTCGAAGTCACCCGACAGATTCGCGGCCACGTCGACCGTTGACTCGTCAATCCGGGTGTTGGTGATTATCCATTCCAACCATAGCCATCACTCCCCGTTTCGATAAAATCTATTGCCACGGGTGACTTGAGAGATATGCCGAGGTTCTTGCGCATCATCAGGGAGCTGCCATCCTCACGACGAATATTGGTTAGTTTTAGCCTGGCAAATTACGCATTTGTGCCCTCGCCGAACGAGACATCGAATATAATCTTGTTGGACATGGTGATGTTACTTTCAACGTGTCTGGATGTGATGTAGATTATGTTGTATCGTAACAAGACACGATACGAGCAGGCGAGGCTCTCGGGGATAATTGCCTTGGAGTAGGTTGGTTCGGGGGGCATGTTATATAGAGGAATCTTAGCAGAAATAGCCCCAATGAAGTCCTGTCTCCTGCACCTATGTCGATGTCTGCTGGCGGGAGTGCTGCATTGCGTATTTCAAGTGTCTTAAAGCCATCAGGAATATACTTGCTCTTTAGCTATTGGAAAGGGCTTTAGCTATTGGAAAGGGAACAATGCGTTTATTGTTTGTGTCGTACATATGTCCCGGTAGTGGCTCTTGTGGGTGAATAATGCCAGATGAAGAGGGGGCTAAAGACAACACAAACAATGCGTTTATTGTTTGTGTCGTACATATGTCGCGGTAGTGGCTCTTGTGGGTGAATAATGCCAGATGAAGAGGGGGCTAAAGACAACACATTCTCCAATTAGAAACTATTACTGAGAATATAGAGCGGAGTAAAGCTGAAAAATATCGGAACGGGCCGCCTCCATGTGAGTTGTGGGTTTGTAGTTCCGGCGAGGCAGGTCCGGAGGCCGATCTATCAGGTGGTTATGCAGTGTAGAGGGAACGGAGAGACCGGATGGCCATGCATCATGAGATGAGAGTACAGCAACTACCAGGATGTTGGGACAGAGAGTGACGATGGAGACATAGTTGATGAGAGCTCTTCCCTTTCTTGCTGTTAGACATCGCAGTCGAGATTACGAATTATGTAATAATATTCGAACATGTTATGTTTTAAATAATAACATAATAATTGGGTTTGTGAGTTATATTATAACTTCAAGCAAGACTGTAGTGTCAGGGCAACTGCTTTCTGCTAGCGTTGGTTATTGCTTCATGCGGCCTTAACCACCTAAAACCTCATTGCGAGCCCAAGATTGGCCAGCTCATTCTTTTGTGCAACATCATGCCCATGTCTCTGCTGCATCCAAAGGTCATTAAAAAGCTCCATCCCGATGGAAGCACCTAAGATATGCCTTGGACACAGTGATATGTCAGAACCCCCCCAGATTCGCCACTAACTGCTACTTTGAAAGGCTAGCGCCAAGAACTGAGCCAACACAAGCACCCTGAGCTATTCAAGAATGCAGCCCTGTTGCCTGGGAGCAACTATTATATGACTGTCTTCATTTGCGTGCGCGATCTAGGGCGAGGAGCAAATGTCATGGCTGGTGAAGGCTTCGCGATGGACATCAAGGAAAGAAGCGGGTTAACGGGGCCCTTTGACGAATGGATGGCTAGAGTACACTATCCAACAAGTGCGGGCTGTTGCTCTTGAGTAGCACATGCGACCGCCGTACAGTTTTGTCGTAGAGAAGGAGATTCCTCGGATAGGATACCGCATCGGCGTGCGGCTGCGAGCGACGCCAGATACAGGCCCTAAACTTGCGCACCTGCGCCAGCAACTGGCGCAGGTAACTGGTACTACGGCCCCGGACTCAGAAATATTCCACGTCACCTTGGCTTATCTACTGCGGAACCCAACTCCAAAAGAAGTGGATGACTTGAATGCGTTTGTCGACCACCTTGCGAAAGCTCCGGAGATTGTGGAGCTCCCCACCGTAGGCCTATTCTCTTTCAAAAGCATGCAAAGATTTACGCCGCAAGTATTCTTCTAGACGACATGAGCATGGTCTTTGTATTGCAGAAGCTGATGCACAGTGCTCGTTTTGTAGTAGTCTAGTGAGTTACAGTTGCGCAATACCAAGGCCCTGTCAACAATGTAACTTTTCATCTTGTAGGTTCGTTAGATTTATACTGATTTTTTATAGAAAAACCTGGGGGAGGACGTCGTTCTTTATATAGCTCGGCGGCGGCGGGGTGCCTAGAACAGTCTAAGGAATTTAAACTAGGCAAGGTACCTCAACGAACAAAGAGCTACGTTTGTACTTGCCCTCTCAACTAACACCACGATATTCCATATATCTAAATATTTGGTCGTGCCACCAAGCATATCTCCCATCGACGCAGTGCAGATCACGATGAATCCAGAGGTTTCTGAACCACCCACCACCACACCCCGTTCCTTCCCAGAACTTCACATAATCGAGCCCACCTCAGCACACACACACACCGCTATCCTCCTCCATGGCCGCGGCAGCAATGGTCCCGAATTTGCAGAAGAGCTAATGGAGGAGTCTAGGCTTCCCGGCCATCCAACTCTGGCACAAAAATTCTCCAGCTGGCGCTTTGTCTTCCCGTCCTCACGCCAGCTATGGAACACCTTCTTCGAAGAGGACATGCCAGCGTGGTTTGAGGCGCATTCACTCACCGATATTACCGCGAGGCAGGAGCTGCAGGAACCAGGGATTATTGAGGGAGTGGGGTATCTGAGTTCTGTGCTTGGCGATGAGATCGAGAGGGTGGGTGGGGATGCAGGGAAAGTGGTGTTAGGCGGGATTAGCCAGGGAGCGGCGGTGGGGATGTGGACGCTGCTTTGTCGTAGGAAAAGTGACAGGTTGGGGGGGTTCGTGGGCGCCAGTACATGGCTGCCGTTTGCGGGGTATATTAGGGAGTATGCGGGCAAATGAGGGGAGGACAATAGTGAGGCGAATTTTGTGGGGGGGATGATGTCGCATCTGAGATACTTTGTTACATGCCCACGTGAGTTAAAGGGGGTGTTAAATACACCAGTGTTCTTGGGGCATGGTATTGATGACGAGATGGTTGGTGTTGACCTGGGGCGGCAGGCGAGAAAGGTCCTCGAGCAGCTGGGAATGGAGGTTGAATGGAAGGAGTATGAAGGAGCGGAGCTAGATGGGCATTGGATTAAGGTACCAAAGGAGATGGATGATATCGCACGTTTCTTACGGGCTATTGAGTCAAAAAACTTCTCGATCCAGAGGGAAGGTAAGGTGGACAACGGATCCCAATGTGCCTGGGATAAGTCGGCAGCATAAGACCAGTCTGCGTAGATCTTTGTCGAGGGGGGACTATATATGATATGTCTTCTGCCATTACGTCCATCCTCTCCTGCGTTGCTTCATGATCCCGCCCTTGCGTCCATAGGCGGCACGTGAAACCCCCATGACAAAGAGCGAGTACGAGGAGTTCCCATCACAAAGGGCACTCCAGTTTTTTTTACTCCTCCTCGCCGATGCAACTATCACCATGTTATTCTTATTTTTCCTCCTGTTCGCTACCATTCTCGCGCAAAGGCCGAGCTCCATCTCAATCTGCGACTACTATACGCAGGTTGAATATGGCTCGGCGTCGGAGGAAAACCAGTTCAAACTAATGCAAGGCATCGTCGCGTTGGCGTTTGCTGGTCCGAAATCTATCCCTTCAAAGAATGTGCCGAAGGAGTTGACGGGAATCCTTAACCTGGGAGTTGAGGGCGGCCATCGTGTGGACCTCATGCCATTTTTCAATGGGACACTTGCCTCGACAAACCTGAATAATCAACCAGTCGGGATAAACTGGCTCGACGATGGGGGTCTCACGCCCTTATCCGACTACTTGACCGGCAAGACAAAATCCGTTGTCCTCTCCAACTCAACAAATGAATAGTTCGTCTCACACCTTCCTCCACTATCCTCCACGTATCTCTTAGCTAACATTTTCCAGCCGTCTTTTCGGCCACTTCTACACCTCCTTCTCTCGCATTTTCGGCTGCTCTCTTCCTCCAGCGAGCCCTGCCACCCCAGGTGGGTCCCTCAACCTCGCCTACGCCCACAAGCTCATGAGTCTCGAGTTTGCCGAAGTTGCCTACTTTATCAACCAGCTCACACTCGCAGCTGAGTTCTATGGCTTTTCGGAAGCAGACGCGCAGGCCCTAAACACCCGAATGAATAGCTTATATAACTCCCGCTGTGCCCCACCAGTCACTTTCAGTTCCCGGCAAGGCCCGCAGCTCCTATCTTTATGTCAGGACCCCTCTTGCCCGCTTGCAGTACCTAATTCAGACTGCGAAGCGTATACCAATCTTACTGCTGATGGGAGAGGATCCTCTACGCCGTCTGGAGCAGAATCATCGGAAACTGGCAGTGCAACGTCTTCCCCGAACTCCACGACCGAAACGCCCCCAAACTCCGCAGCTGCATCTACGAATGGTAGTCACAAACTAAGTGCTGGCGGCATTGCAGGAGTCACAATAGGCAGCATCGCAGCTATCACTCTCCTCACCGCAGCTCCGTTCTTTTATCGCAAACGCCACAATGCCTCCAAGTTAAAACCACAGACACAGCGGCATTGGACTGGTCCTGAGTCGGTGGATTATCATTCTCCGCAAAGTGATAAGTTCACCACGTTCTCGCCGGACACATCGTTTAGCCCTGCCGAGCTACATAGCCCGAAGTCGCCGGAGCCGCCGATAGAACTGAGTGGGGAGACAAATGGTGCGGAGAACGAGAGGATTAGTCGAGCATCGTAGTAGGACGAGATTGGAGGAGGTGTACAGTTAATTGTGCGATATTTTTGGTTGCAGAGCGGTATTCGTAGTGGTGGAATTATTTGAGCTGTCCGCAATTTTGTTTTATATATCCTAAATCAATCTAACACCAAATGTTAAGGAAGAAGATGTAAACCTACCATTTCATTTTCATTCTATATCTAAGTTCCTACCGTTATCTGCCGTCCAAACCATCCTATTTGGACAGTTCGTACGTCTATTTGATGGTAAAATCTAGGGTTCGATATCACGTTATCACACATACATCGCCTTACCAATATCGAGCAGGATTCTCATATTTTGTCTTTTAATGGTAATAGCCACAAAATATACAACCACGAGAATTTCCTTGCCACAGTCGCCAATCTGTACCCACGATCTAGATGCGTTTGCGCAACAAGCGTTGACCATGCTGCCGCCCGCTCGTCCTTAACGCCGATAACTCCAGCCTCTATCGACGTCGCATCCGCCTCGCAAAACTCACCTTCCTCACTCCAAAATTCACGCCAAAGAACTTTCCCCAGCCCATGCAGATCATCATCCTTTGTCTTCTAGCACCCAATACCCACTATGCCCTTCGAGTTCGTCGACAACAATGCCGCCATCGACCGTGCCGCTCGACGGCGGATTCGTAGTCACGTGGCTATTGGCAAGAATGTTGGAAGGACGATCGTACGGCCATCGAGAGCAAAGGTGGATGCGCGGGAGGCTGGATCTCGGCCTATAGCGGCTATCGTATGCGTACCGCACGTTGTGGCGGAAGCGCGGAACCAGGAGGTGGAGGAAGAGGGCAAGTGTGCGATTGAGCCTATGGTTGGGGACGTGCTTTCCGTGTTTTCGTTTCCGGAACAAACCAGTGTCAGGTCGAGGAGGGTTGTACAGAGTGGTATGTGTTGTTACTCAACTCTAAATTGGTATATGTGCTCTGGTTGTTGATCATTTCGTGGTGTAGCTTTCTCCTTCATAAGCCGGCCGTATCAGGCCGAGGATTTACACACATCCATTGACACTTCAGAGATGCCTACATCGATGTGGGTTCAGTTCATGTTTCTAGACGAAGCTTGTGTGTATTATTAGTTTGTTCCAGACTCTGTCATACCCATTCTAACCGAGAGAAAAGTCTTTCACTGTGCTATTGCCACCTCCGTCACAGTTCGCAATGGCCTCGTGGTCGAAAAAGAGGATCCTAAGGAGGCTATGCGTCACCTATCGCAGACTTTCCGTCTCATCAATGAAAGGTTGTCAGGGAACGATGCGGTCTCAGATGCGACCATAGCTGTCGTAGTGATCCTGGCGCAGCATGAGCGCCTCCGTGGTCACCACCGGGAAGGCCTCGTCCATGTGGGTGGACTGGAGCGAATGGTCCAACTACGAGGCGGTGTCAAGGCGCTTTCGAGATATAGACCTGGCTTGACACAGAAAATGTTTAAAGTTGATCTCGAATATGCGCTGCATCAGGGCACGACAACCAGATTCAGAGCAGAGGATATTGTGCCTAATAGCACCTCATTATTTGGACGCTTCAACGGCCCCGAAATAAATTACGACATAGAACTTACCAATGTTATTGATCCTAGACTCTCTGAACACCTAAGCGCCAACCTACAAGCTGTTTTGAGAGATATGGGTAGCCTTGCCAGACTCATGAACGACGCCTCTGCAAGACGCTGCCCGAGGATAAGGCCATACATCTTCCTCGACACCGTCATCTTACTTGGCTACCGCCTCATCCAGGTCAGCCCCTTAGCTGGGCCCCGCCCATCCAACCGCCTTGAAAATGCGGTGCACGTGGGCTTAGCTGTATATATGATGGCGTTCCTACGGGGTCTTGACATGAAGGTCACTCACGTTCCACTCATCTCTGACTTGGCTCGCTCCGTGGTTCAAAACGATGTAGGCAGTGAGAGGGTCGATAGAGAAATTGTTCTTTGGATACTGTTCGTTGGAGAAACCTCAGCTTTTGGAGACGCGGATCATGGGTGGTTGATTCCGAAGATAGCAGAGACAACGCGCTTCTTGGGGATTGACACTTGGGAAGGTGTAAGCAGAATTCTTGCTACATTTCCATGGGTCAATGATGTTCACGGAAAATCGGCCCAGGCTCTCTGGTATAAATCAACATTCTGCTAGATCTTAAACTTCTATGAAATGGGGTAGCCTATGTGGCTGGGGCGCTTTAAGTCTTCTGTCAAACAGCAAACCTTGAATATTCCTACATGATAGCCTTCACGCAGCCCGGTTGAACAGACTCCAGCTCGCTGGCAATAGCGTCCCAGAGGATCTTCTGAGATTTCTTCCCCTCTTCATCAGTCACCCAGCTAGGCACCACATCCCTATCAACACAATATTAACACTGGACTTGAAAACTGGATGGGTCAAAAGACGCGTGTGAGACTTACTCGGCGATGCGGCAGGAATCGAGAAAGCGCCCGTGGCTCTCCTTTCCAGCAACAGCCCCATACAGCAGCGTCCGGCTACCGTCCTCAGCCGTCCGCCCGTACTTGTCTTTGGATTCCTTGAGAATAGCAGTAAAGGCGGGTGGCGCGTTCCGGCCAAGCTCAGTCCTGCAGCTCCCGGGACAGACGGTGTTCAGAACGACCCCTGTGCGGGATACCGGGGCCAGGGTCCCAAGATGGCGAACCGCCACCGATTCAAAAAGTTTGGATAGGGGGTACCTAGTATCGTTGATGTTAGTTACATCTAGGAAAGAGATAGTCAAGGGATGGGACTTATGGTTGTGTACATTTTCAGCCCCGGGTACTCTTCTTTCTCTACCTCCACAAGTGGGTCGCCCTTGACAACATTCCAGTCTGCCTGCACGTCAAAGCCGACCCTGCTTGACACAAAAACAATATGCGGCACAATCCCAAACTTCTTCGCATCCTCACTCATCTTTGGCAGCAGCAACACTGCGAGTAACAGCGTACTAAGCACATTGACGGTGATATTCAGCAAGTGCCCCTCAGCCATGACCCTCTCAAAAGCAGCAACCCCCGCATTCTCAATCAGCGCATCGATGCGCTCCAGCTCCGCCACCGCCCTCTTCGCAAACGCTTTGACGGAGTCGTAGCTCGCCAGGTCGAGTGCCCACACCTCAGCCACCCCGGATGTCCCGGTTGCGGCTTCGATGTCGGCTTTGGCTGCCTCGCCTGCGCTGACATTGCGGACTGCCATGATGACCTTGGCGGCGCCGACGGCGACGAGGTGCTTTGCCGCTTCAAGACCGAGACCAATGTTGGCTCCTGTCACGATGTAGGTCTTGCCCGCACATTTCTCGGGTGAAATATGGAGGTGGAGGTTGTGAGGCTGGGTGGCTACGGCGTCGGCCATTATTGAGTGTTTAGTTGGTGGGATGGGGGTTTGTGGGAGCAAAGATGATTATAATGAGATCTACTGCTGATATATTTTGAGTCGAGGTTGTTAAGATGTGATGATGAGAGTTGTTGCTTTATAACATTCAGTGGAAGAGGGATTTATGTAGTTATATATACCCTTAGAGCCATTGGGTTCGACAAACTCCACCATATCTCTTCTTGATCTTGACCGGCCTTTAGCAAAAGCCGAGATAGTTACGCTGTAAATCCGGAGGATTGACTGATATTTCTCTTAAACTCGTGTGCTGAAGCAATTACAAAACCATGAGGCGTGTCTAGAGTGGGCAGAGTGGGCCGAAACGTTGTCCCCGCCAATAGGAGACCAACATCCCGATTCGGATATTGGGGTATTATGCAATTCAACAGGCCCAGTTACGCCAGATCTCGATTTCAATGTCATGACGCTCCACCTCGTTCGTTGCTTTAGTTAACATTTGTGGTTTAAATGGGCCGAACTGACCCGCATCAGCCAAATGGCCAATTGGAGACCATTTTCCTAAACCAGAATAGCGCATTGTAGCGCATTTCATAGCTCCGATAACCCCGCGAGAACATTTTGACGTGTAATGGTGGCACGCTAATTGACTAGTCCTAATTAGGCTCTATGACCTTATGACAGTATGTGTAACCCCTTCGCCGGTAAAAGACCCTGGAGTCTCAATAACCTCTCCGAGATATCAATCATCGTGCTCGTAGGGAATGCAATTACCTCCCTGCTTTTTAGCTACGTCTTACACCTTGTACACTACCATAAATTATATACCCCCACCCCCAACGCCGAGCAGCATCTCCATTGTCACTATGGCGCAGTCGCCCGTCATCAAGTGCGCCCAAACAAAATTTGACGCCTTTGCTAGTTTTGTAGGCGCATCGTTCGAAGCAAGTCCTGTGCAGAGTTTCCTCATCGCCGTGTGCGTTTTCGTTTTCTCAGTAGCTGCTACGGCGTGGCTTCTGGTGGGCGCTTTCGATAGGCTGCTCCCTCAGGATCCAAGTATTACCATAGGGATGGGAGATAGTGAGCAAAAGAGAGTGGCGGTGGCGGGTATGGGTATGGATAGCAACGATAAGGAAGAGCAGCGGACAGGGTGATAATAGGATGGTAGTGAGGGTAGTTGCAATAGGGAGCCCTAGGGAAGATATAAAGTGGCGACGAGAGCAGTATGGTCAGTTGGGTAGCGGGAAATGACAATAGGGATATAGGCATAAAACACGAGGACTGAAAATAAATATAGAATTTAAAATCATAGGCGTAGTCGGCGTGATGGCGTGAGCGCTTATGGTACAGTGATCTGATTGTAGAGAGTCGTTTACATCGATAGTCGTTACAGTAGATGAATCCACATTGAACCCCTCCTAGTGAGCCTTACCACATCGCCGAATTCATAGGATGTTGCTGATAATCCTCCTCAAACCCATGGAATGCATCCCATTGCCAACCGCCGTTAAATGCATTCATCCCAAACTGATCGAGTTCAGTAATTTGAAAATCGAAAGGAATCTCTGTTATGTCATTCTGAGGGAGCTGCGATGCTTCGTAGATACTTGCCAGCACGTCTCTCGAGCGATCGGCTGGTTTTGTCCACGGCGCCACAATCTGGAAGAGCTGTAGTGACTTCTCAGTGCTGGCCTTCCACCTCGAAACGTTTGGGTGGTTTGGGTCTGCGATGAGGCTAACCAAGGTCACCATGGTTGCTTGGTACAGATACCAAACCGCATTCCACACGCGCAATCTATTCGGCTCAGTAAAACCCGAAGCAATGTTATCAATAGCATTGCAGGCGATTTCTTGACAGCTGTTGATGGCGGCTTGCTCCTCGGGAAGCAGTGTGTCATATGCGACCTTGCGGTTGGCGTAGCTGAGGAGCACGGGCCTGTATAAAAGGAGTCGCAGGTTGAAAAACCTATTGCTCATAAAAGAATATGATGTCAACAGGCGTTCGGGGCACATTTCGCGATATCGGAACTCGGGTGGAAGGTTCTGGTGCCAGTTTTGTACTTCCACATCGAACGATTTCAGTTCACTTATGGAAAGTGGCTCGAGCTGCGCAAATCGGTCTTGGACTCTAGTGGCAATCTTGCAGAATGCCTGGCTGAGGTCGAGAGAGAGCGTTGCTGAATCGTTCGACTCGAGGCTGACGTTCATGGTCTTCGGGTCCCATCGCCCTTGGCTCGGCCGGCCGAGTGTCATATGACTCCAAGTATCCAGGCAGACTAGACACCACCAAATTTGCCGGCGTAGCTGTGGTCTTGAGCCTGCTTTGGCTGCCCCTATCTTCGTGTCCAAGGTCGCCGTGTCACGATGTAGACCCAAGCCGATGGCAATTCGAAAAGCTGCACCCATGACTGCATGCGCCATATTCGGAGAGTTAACGTAATGAAGGTAGTAGCCTCCTAAAATGCACAACGTCTGCAGACTCTCCAAGCAGCCCGCGCCAAACAGCTCAATGTTTATATACTGTTTCGCGCGGTTATAGTAAAACCTGTGGGATTCATCATCGCCGCTGCCTGTCGACATCGACCCCATGACAAGAACCATGTTTAGCAGGGCAATCCAAGGGCCATCGGTCCTGGTTCCCTGCTTCCAGGTCGCACGGAAATCTGCTTCGTCAAGCAATGGTGTCATGTCGTGCGCATGGAGGAAGTACGCGTTGATGCATGTCTCCTCATCTATCGTTGGACTCAACAGTTGGGATTCCTGGTGAAGGCCTGCCCCGTTTGCTACGGTAGTGAAACACCAGGAGCTGGATACATCCCAAGTCGATATCCTCTGCCTCACGTAGTCGCGTATCGAGGGATTCAACCGGAATATCGTCCGTAATGCGGCGCGGACAGATGAAATCCCCAGGTACGATTTAAGGTTGAGCTGTAATGAGAGGCCGTTGACATCGTCAGCCGCCGGATCCTGGTTCTCCTGTCGCTCATTCCACTCGTGCTCCTCGTCCGTGTCGGAGGTTTGGTCTGATGCCTCGCCCAGCCTCTGATGGTCAGATCTCCCGGGGGACTGGGAATGTTCCTCCTGGGCTAACTGGAGGAGCTCGGCCCGAGACAATTTGGACAGATCATCGGCGCTGGATCCGGGGAATAGAGTATTCAGAATTGTGTCATGGGCACTCTGGCCTGTTGCGCCAACAGCGATCTGTTTCCCGGCCCTGCATTAATATATTAATCCTACTGTTCGTTGATATGGGATGGGGCAAACACGCTAGGGTGGAGTGGGTGGGTTGTGCCGTACTTATTGGAGCTGCAGTTGCGTCGCCTTCGTGGTTGGTACTGACAGTTGTCTGCTACCACGTACCACACGCAGTTGCTGCACGGCTGTTGGCCATCACAGCGTACCTTTCGGCGTCTGCACTCGATGCAGGACCTATTTATCTTTACCTGCTTGTCCGACCGCATTTTAGTAGCTTATTGTGGTGTTGAGAGAAGGAGAGTTCTGGAGCATGATATGCCTAGTACCGTAAGCAAAATTCCCCGCATTTGAAGGATTTCCCCACAAAGTCAAATAGCCCCGTAGATTAAATCCGCAGCGCAAATCACGGAGGGGAGTGCGCGTAGCGATCTAAACCCACACTTCCTAAACTCCCTAATATGCTGGGGTTTCGTCCCGTCTGCCCGAACGACTTACGTAACCTGGAAAGTCATTTTTAGAAACTTTGAGCCATCGATGATAAAGTCGCATTGTCTGGCTTCTGGATAGAGTATGCAGTATACAGTATTATCCATGGGGGGATCAGATAGAAGCATGCACTACGTTGAACTTGAGACTGCATCAAAGAGGCAAGTACGAGGGGCCTCGTTCTATTATACTCCAGCACTTGGCAAATCCTCAATTTAGAACACGTTATTCATTGCTTCCACCACGCAAATATCATATCGATATTCATTCGTTTGAGAGCATCACATCATCCTACCCTCCATATAGTATTGATGTCCATCTCCGCCTCTCCGTATCCCCTACGCACTATTCTACCACGTCCCCCGAGCAGGACCGAAAATCTCTCCATCACCATCCTACCCTCCATATAGTATTGATGTCCATCTCCGCCTCTCCATATCCCCTACGCACTATTCTACCACGTCCCCCGAGCAGGACCGAAAATCTCTCCATCAGCAACTGTCTTCTGCGTCGCAGCATTCCAATCTCCATTGTTGGTGTAGCCGCCACCGACACCACCCCACCACTGTGGCGGAGTGACCTTTGGCAGCTGGAGCGCGAAGAAGATGAGCAGCACGCAAATAATCGTGCCCGAGTCGAGCGCCGCAGAGGTGATGTAGTTGTACTCCGTCCACCAACCAGGGTGACGCTTCTTGATAACTTTGTTAAACATGGTGCCGACAAAGGCCCATGAAGCATAGATCATAACGGT
>JPKA01000935.1:0-15529 GCA_000750875.1 Pseudogymnoascus sp. VKM F-4517 (FW-2822)
AGTTTTATCGGTGTCGAAGCTTTGGTAAATCTTGTCGATCGATGAATTAAGCTGGCGTGCCATATCAGAGATACTGGAATCAACAGTCTTCAGCGCCTTGTTGATCTGTTCCTGAGATACAACGCTAACAACTGCGTCAGAAGTACCATTGGCGGTGACTTGTGCAGCCTTGCTTGCTGCAGATGAAGACTCGGAGGCAGCGTCCTGCTGGCGAGCTGCAGCTGCAGCGGCCTTCTTCTTCTTCTTCTTCTCGACCTTCTCAGCTCCGCTAGTCTCTTGGCCTCCGTTGGTGAGGTTTTGGGCCTGCTCAGCTTTCTTAGCTGGTGTTCCAGGTACAGCAGCAGGCTGTTCGGTATGGTTGTTTACCACAGCTGCCTTCCGTCCGGTTTCCTTTGCCATTGTTGGGGCCTTAGGAGTGACCTGTGCTGATGGAGTAGTAGTCGTGGATGCAGATGACGAACTGACAGATTCTCTTGGGGCAGGTGACTCAATTGGCTTCAATTCACTAACAGTGATGAGACCTTCGTCCACTGCTGATGCTGGGTTCACAGCTCGGTTGTTAGAGTCCCAACCAAGAGTCTCAGGTTTAACTGAAATGCACGTAACACCTGTAGAGTGCATAGCATAGAGCTCAAATAGAGTTGTGTCTGGCTTTGCTGGGTTGAGTGTTGCTGCGGGTTGCAGGATATCCAAGCTCCGAAGGTCTCCTCGAGCTCGCTTATCAGATCCTTCCTTTGTTTCAAGGCTCTCAGAGAATAGGTACTCGCGGATACCACTCATAACAGCAGTGGATTCTGGGCTTGGAAGAGTCGTATCCTTTTTGACGAGCTTTTCAATAAATTCAGATTGAGAAAGCGATTTTGGTAGGTTGTATTTTGGTGCTGACACATGGATGAAATAGATCGAGTTTCTTGTTGGGTGTCCAACAACAATTACGCCAGTAGCGGCGTGGTAAACAACACTACAAGCGGCGTCCGATTCTTTGTCGTGTGGCAGGTGCAGTTCTTGCACCGGCTTACCTAATGCAAGATCCCACAGTTGCAATGTATGGTTCTGCTTCATGCCAACGATCAAATATCTTAAAGCACAGCCTTTCAAGTATGGGCGAACCTTGTCAACAAATATGACAGAAGTAGGCCATGACTTCTCGGTAGCCGGAGTTGTAATTAACGTCATCAATGGCTCCTTGGTCTCGATCGACTGGTTCTTGGGTTGGTTCTCAGAGGTGAGTCCACGAACATCCCAGAACTTAACGCGGCCAGCCTTATCCAACGACACAACAGTAGTATCATCCTGACTGAAAGTGAAGTCTTTGGCAGCCTTCCCGGTGTCGATCTTTAGTGTCCGCTGGCTGAGGTATTTGTCAATGTCGACAAAACGGTCAGCGCCAGGTTGTATGAATCCGCCCCCAGTGATCAAATAGGGGAATATGATGTGGATCGATTTTCCACGACCAACAGCAAAGAATTCAGGGTGTACAGAGCTCTTTCTAGCTCTAGTCTTCAGAACACCGCCTGGATTCTCATCGCCAGGGGACTGAATTGGTGGCAAAGCAAAGCTCGTCTTGGCATTGAACTCTTCAATTTTGTCTCCGCCAGTATCCTTAACCACCTGGATTCTCATCGCCAGGGGACTGAATTGGTGGCAGAGCAAAGCTCGTCTTGGCATTGAACTCTTCAATTTTGTCTCCGCCAGTATCCTTAACCGCAGCCCAGTAAACTGTGCCGCTGCATCCGGTCCCGATGACAGCCTCTGATCCATCTCTGTTTGAGGTTGATGCAGAAACGTTGAAAACCTGGTCTCGGGTTTCATCAAATATCTTCCTGTCTCGGCCACTATCCTGACGAATAATGCGGATTCCGCCATTCTTAGACATAGCAAAGACAATGAAGTTGTTGGTAGCAGTGACCAAAGTTCTATCATTCTGATCAAAGACCTTTCTTAGCCGAGCAATAGCCATGGCTGATTCTGGATCGAATGTGGGACGATCCACGTTGCTGTCTGATCGTAAAGTAATCGCAACCCATGGCTTCAATGGGAAGTTGTAAATTTTGATATTCTTGGCAGAGTCCTTCTGGTCCGCTGGATTGAGTGTCACAGCATCGGCATCGGCACTCTCCCAGCTATCGACAACAGAATCTTGGACTGCGTTGCTGACAACTGATTTGACAGTAGTGGAGGTCACAGCATCTTTCGTCTTAGTGCTTCCATCTTTCAGGAAATCTTTCTTTTCGATGAGAGATGCTAGTTTATCCACGCTATCGTCCGCAGTAGCAGCTTTGGCAGCTGCTGAGTCGTCGGAGATAGTTAGGGACTCTGAGGCACGAGCCAACGCCTCGCTCACTTCCTTGTCAGCTTGGTTTCCAGCCTCGTTTAAAGCTTGAGCCACAGTCTCTGTGGGCTGTTTGGTCGAGCTAATTCCAAGTACTTTTTGAGCGTCCGAGGGTCCAGGTACGGTTGGTAGCGCTTCCGTGGGGCCAAGTTTCCTCTTCGCGTGCGCAGGGCTTGGAATAGATGGTGACTGATCATGCTCCTTGCGCTTCTGGTCCAAAGTCTCGCCAGTAGTGTGCCTGGGAGGTTTCAAAATTTGTACGGGGGCTTTCGCGGTAGCTTGCTGCGCAGCTGCAGCGGGAGCTGGTGTGCGATTGCGTGGCGAAGATGCGGCCAACTGTTCGAACGGGTTGACATAGTTGAAAAGAGTCTTGGTATTCTTAATCGGTTCCTGCAGAACCTGCGGTTGGGTAGTAGGGCTAACATCTTCCACAAAGACTTGCTTCGTCACCTCCGTCGTATCAATCACGTCTTTTGGAGCAACTTTTTCAGCCGCTGTATTCTCACCAAAAGATGCTTTAGCTTTTGCGGGAGTAATCACAGGCTTGTTGTCAGTCTGCGCCGGCTTTGGTCGGTTCAAGAGCTGTAGAAGGTATGCCTGTGTATCTGCCGGTGTTTCTGGAATTTCAGATGCCGATGTAGGCTCACGAGTGAACTGAGTTTGTGCTGCAGATGGGACTCTCTTATTTTCCTGTTTGCCAACTGAGCCCATAAGTGTAGCCAGTAGATCTGCAGTGCCACGGTTCTCTGCGGCGGTAGGCTCGCGAGTGAACTGAGTTTGTGCTGCAGATGGGACTCTCTTATTTTCCTGCTTGCCAACTGAGCCCATAAGTGTAGCCAGTAGATCTGCAGTGCCACGGTTCTCTGCGGCTGGCTGTGTCTGATGCAGAGATACTGGAGGCGGTGAAATTGGCTTCGCGTTTGTTGGGGAAGATGCAGCAGGTTGGCTGAACTTCAGTAGGTTCAAGAGGTTCGCAGTTCGGTCTGCGTTGCTGGCACTGGCATCGTTCAGGACAGCCATTGGCCTCGGTGGACCAGTCTCCGACACCGGGCTCATGACCGCTGACGAATGGTGAGGCGACTGGTTATTGTACATCGGTGGAGTCGGCATAGCTGACGAAACAGAAGGGTGGTGATACCCATGAAGGTGCGAAGCCTGCGATTGGGTGTAGTATGGGTTTGATTGCGATGCCAACTGTTGGGAAGCAATCTGGGTCAGGAAGCTTGAGCCTGGAGCTTGTGGTGTTGGTGTAGAACCAGAGCTTGCATTTCTTTGACGAAGCTGTGCAATTAGTGACTCCATACCGCCACCCTCTGGACTATTGAAGTCGCTTGGATTGTTCGAATAACCCGCCATGGTGGGCCAAGGTAGTTCGGTTGGGGCGCAAAACGCGCAAATGAAGGAGGAAGGTTGGACAAAATCGCGAAACAAGTGTTGTCCTTAGATAAATATCCGTTGATGGTCGTTAGGCCAGGGTCGAGGATATCACACAAAACAATTGAAGCTGTTCAATACGAGCAGGCTCTATCTGGCAACGAAGAGAATATATCTTTGTGCAGAAATAGCCGTTGGATCAAACAGTTTGGTTGGTGTATGGTTTGTGGTTTTGGAGGTTGATAGCAAGCTTGACGACTCCAATGATGATATTTCTGCGGTCCCAGTAAGAAGCACAGACCACAGGGTGCTCTTAGCCGAATTCTACCACATCAACTCTGATTCGCAGGGAGATCCCCGGCCGAGACACTGTGGGATTTACTTGCCACGGTAGAAATTCACAGTCAGCCTCTCAGCCTTGGGGCTCCGACGATGGATTTTGTTGTCTCAAGCTTCATAAGCTCTTCGTCATAAGCTCGGCTTTGCAAATTAATCCGCACTTTATCTGCCTTCCAGCCTGACAACATACCTCCAGCGACTCCAATTATACTACAGCGAAAAGAGGGCAATCGAGTACCCGAGCACTGCGCATTTTACGAGCTGGCCGGTTCGTCATACTTGATCCAGAGACAACTCCAGCCTCGTCCTCTACCGCCATCACGCGATAATTACCACCGGCGCATAACAGACCCTGAATGCTTGCATAACCACTATATGCAGCTGTAAACCCTTGATAAGACGTCTCGGACAATATGTTCTGTCTGCGAAGGTTCGACCCTCTCTACCCCTCGTTCCGTTTGACGGGGACATGACAAGACCTAACATGATACACAGCTGGCTGCCCCTCCTCTTTATCCCAACCTCTACCCCTCGTTCCGCTTGACAGGGACATGACAAGACCTAACATGATACACAGCTGGCTGCCCCTCCTCTTTATCCCAACGAATGCGTCGCCGATTTTCATATTCCTCTTCTTTGTCTGCACATACTTCCTCAACCGGCCCTGCGTCTACTGCTCCTTCCTGCTCCTAATTCTCTTCGCCTCATCATGCAGCTGGGCGGACCAATGTTTCTTCGACTTCTCCTCGAACTGGTTTGAGGCTCGACCTCTACCATCACCACTCGGCGCCGACGGCAATCTGACCTGCCAGGCATTCAACAACACGTCAATGGCAAGTGACACCTTTGAGCAAGCCATGATGATGGCAGGTACCATGAACAGCACGGCAAAGACACTCGGTGGCGTGGCACTGCAGGAGCTTCAGAGGCGACTCCCGGATCGGCCGGAATGGACAGGCATTGGTGTTGGCTGGCTAAGGAGCCTTCTGGGTCGGAGGGAATGGACTCTTCCGTGCGTGGATGTCAATGTTAGGCTATGACCGGGGTGCGATCATTTATTCGCTGTTATGAGATACGACGGCTCGGGGGGCGTTATGGGTCACGATGGGATGCAAATGGTTGTCCAAGGAGAGATGGCCTTAGCTTCCCACTTTAAGTGTATAATGTATATTCAGTTCGAAGTTGACGTGCAATTACAATGGGAGTCCTACTCGTTCATTGAGACCTGATCCAGTTGTACTAGATCCCGAAATAAATATTAAAATCATTGCTAGCAACACTCGGTATGGCATTATAGACTCTCTAGTTGAGGAATACATTATTATTGCTGGTAGGAATACTCACAATGGGAGTCTTACTCGTTCATTGAGACCTGATCCAGTTGTACTAGATCCCGAAATAAATATCAAAATCTTTGCTAGCAACACTCAGTATGGCATTATAGACTCTCTAGTTGAGGAATACATTATTATTGCTGGTAGGAATACTTGTCTTGTATTATGATAATTTGTGCTATTACTTCAGAAATTATGTTATGATATTCAAATCATTCATAAAAAAAAATACTGAAAATATATTAAATATATTCCGAAACCGCTACAAAACGCCCTTATAATTAGATATAGGCATTGAAATTCCACACAACAGTATTAATAAACTGTATTTTATTAAATAATCACAGCGAAATAAGTTGTTGGAGATTGGCCTTTGATCTAAGAATCTCATGGATGTGAATACGTACAGTGCGACCTGCATATGACAAGCATGGATCGACGCACCCATACAGAAATGTAAACGAAATGCCGCCCAGGGATAATTTATATATCAACAGGGATCGTATAAAACGAAAATTCGATATAACAATCACTTCAACTCCCCGCCGATACTCCATTTTTGAGTTCGTCATAAACAAAGTTCCACTATAATGGCTTCACGCGGCTTACTCCTTCACAAAGACTAGCTTTCCGTATCCACAATATAGACGCAGACCTCGGCAAATCACGAGCCCGAGGGGAACTATAATGTGGCGATGGACTACGTACGACGGAGGCTGGAATAACTCCTTTCTAACATTTTATATTCCCTTGCTGTTATGATTAGGTCGAATTCGACGCGTTGCTAAAGGAAATTGAGAGGTAGAGTATATATTAGGAGTAATGGCGGAAACTTCAGAGGCAGAACGTGCCCGGGCGATCATGGCGATCCAGAGCGTTTTTGATCGGTATGTTACCTATTCCGCTTTTTATCGGCGTTCGTCTCGTGATTTTTCAGTATGTCTATGGATATCACTTTGAAATATTTGCTGGGGGTAAGGGGAAGGATATTTGCGATACATTCATATATGTTTCTAAACGGCTGCCTATTACCGTCTCTCATATCAAATCTTCGCTTCATTTTGCCGTCCCCTCATACCCAAAGATTACAAGTCCAAAGCTCCTTTATATTAATAATCCTAGATTCCACCTCATATCCGCCGATGCGCCTGTAAAATTCTTCGATGACCAAGTTATGCGCGATGCAAAGGTCATTGACGGCTCCCCTGACGGGCGCGCCTCGTTCGAGATACGCATCACGCCGTATTACGGCAACATCAACGGCGTTCTACACGGTGGTGCCGCAGGGGTCATATTTGATATGCTGACCACGCCGGCATTGGCGCCATTATCAAGACCTGACTACTGGGAGTACGTTTATAACCAATCCTGGCTGTTTCTGCTTTAGGGCCCTGACCTTCCCCCTGGAAAAACGAGCACCATCGACACCGTCGTCAGGGTCAATAGCAAAGTAACACAGGTCGGCCGGACTATGGCCATGATCCAAAGCGAGATGGTGAGTTTAGACGGGAAGATCACATATTGCACGGCGGAAAACCACAAGGTGAGCGTGGCTACGCCGGCGCATCACCTTAGTGAGAAGTATGAAGTCGAGTGGGACCGCGTGATGAAGGCAGAAGGCAAGAAGCCAAACGGGCTGTGGACACCGAAGACGGTGAAGGGGAAGTTATAGGGGTAGTGATGTCAATAATGAGCGAAATGTATATAAGAGCACATAGACGGTATAGACATAGAGTACATATATCAACGTTGGGTATCCTAATTTTATCTTATCCAATAACCTCCACAACCTACAATGCATTTTTCGCCGCCTCCGCCGCCTCCTTCTTCGCCTTATTCATCTCATCGAAAATCCTCTTCTTCTCTCTGTACACATACAAGTCCCTCTTGAGTGCCTCCTCCGCAGCCTTAGCTCCCGCCTCTTTCTTGCCCAGCGCAGTTCCGCTCCCGAGCAACTTGTTCTTCTCCCCCCACCCTTCCAGGTACACGCCTACCGTGTAAAGGGGAAACCCCGTCACCGGATCCTTTCCAGGGGTGTCCGCATCCTTGTAGGTAAGTCTAATCCCGCGACTCACAATCTGCGTCGCCAGCTCCTGTTTGGCGCTCGTGGTCGCAACGACGGCGGGGCCAGTTTTTGACGCCTTGTTAACTTCGTCCTGCTCGAGAATCTCCTTGGAGAGCGTACCCGCCCACAGTGCTTTTAACCAATTCGAGACCTTTTCGATGCCATCCTTGGGATCTGAGTAGATCACCGCCGCGACGTACGCCTCGAAGACATCGCCCAGGACCTTGGTCTGCGGGGTGTTCACCGCGAAGTCTTTGGGGATTTGGTATCGCTTGTCGAAGCCGTACTGCCGGGCATAGGATGCCAGCGTTTCATTTTTCAGACAAAGCTCGCGCAGCTGTGCACAGCGGCCGGGTTGGAGGGCAGGGAAGGTCTTGGAGATGAGAAGGGTGGTGAGGAGGTAGATGTATGCATCTCCTACCCACTCGAGACGCTCATATGAGTCTTGGGGTCCAGCATTGGTGGGGAGGGCGCCGGAATGGGTGAAGGCTGACTTTTCGAGGGCGGGTGTGAGGACGGGTGGGAGGGTAGGGAGCCCGCTGGGAATCGACGCTCCTGTCCAAGGGGTGATGTTTTGGGGCGGAGTGATTTCGGCGGAGGTTTTCTTGGACGGCGTATCTTCTGCTTGGGCGACGCTTTTTGCCTTCGCCTTCTTGGGTTTAGGGAGCTCAAGCTGTAGAGCTTTGCAGCGAGCTAGGCCAACCCTGTTCAGAGTGCCGCTGCTCAAAATAGCTTCTTCTGACTTGAGAACGGCGTTGAGAGCAAAGGATAGATTGGCGACTAAATCGGCATTCTCATTGCCTGCTGGTGTCTGTGCTTCATTGGATGATGCGTCTACCTTCGTAGAGCCATCCTTTTGAATCCCACGAGCAAGCTTGCTGCTTTCATGGCCCTGAAATTTGTGTTAGAAAGATTTTGCTTGGACTTGGAAGGGGGAGTCACCTGTGTTGTTTTCCCTGTACCAGGTTCAACAAAGTCCGAGTGAGATCGTTTACCCATTTCGGCGAGTTTGCAATAGCTATATATGCAATTGGTTGTTTGTATTGAAGAAAGAGCAGTCTATTCTTTATAGCATCACGTGAATGATAATTATCGTGAGAAAGGTCGGAGAAATATTGTGCCGATATATCAATGTTGTCTTGCGCTAGCCTATTCAGGTTGATCTTTTTGACGTCCCTCCCCGAGGCCATGAGAGCTTGACCAGACCTCCCCCAAGAACATCATCAACCATGTCGGTCGCACGGTCGAGAGTTGTGGATCTCATGAAGGTTTGTTCACATAATACGATAGGGGCTTTGCTTTTACTGACACAATTGGCACTACAGACACAATGCAAGATCTTTTCAACAACCTTCAACCCGGAAGGAGTACGAACCGGTAACAAGATTCTGCGACAGCGACTACGGGGCCCAGCTATGGCAGCGTATTACCCACGGAGAGTTGCGACTATAAACGATCTTCGGAAGGCATACCCTGAGCTGTTGACGTGGAACGAGAAGGAGGAGGATCGCCTAGAGAACGTGGCCATTACCAAGGCGCGTGGAAAGGGTCCCCCAAAGAAGAAGCGCACGGCAGCAGGTACGTCCATACAGCGCCGATATTTTTAACCTGGTGGAAGTTTAAATGCTAACGTATCAACAGAGTCCAAGAAGCTCAAGGGCAAGAAGAAGGTCACCACCGAGGAGGCTTGAGATGGGGCGTGGCCTGTATATTAGTGTATAATGGCATTGACGGCGTTTGGATACCGGGGATATATCAGATTCAAGAACAGTTCCTGTGTAAATCAAATACTTTTATGATAAAGCAACAGTTTGATCAGAAAACACTTCCATGGCCATCTCGCGCGGCCTTCCTGAATCGTCAGTGACGGTACTGTTTGAAGTTGAATTCTGGACACAGCCAAAGAAGAGGCAACTTCCTGTTCAATTCTCATCATTCGTGAAATCATTGCAATATTTCATTTGCATGATATATGCACCAGTAGTTTGTATAGTTTTCTTGTGCTATGCTATTCTGTTTATTCATGTTTCTTCATTTTGGTTCACCCAGAAGCGCAGTTTCTCTGCTATGGTTACGAGCGGACCGGAAGGCAGATCTTTAAAGAGCAGTAAACCGCGAACTGGAGTTTATATTCCTGGAAGAAAATGAAAGCTGGGTGCCTTGTGAACCATAGAGAGACAGTCCCTTAATCCCTATTCACTTGCCTTGGGATTATTGTTGGCCTTGCGTGGTGGTAACTTCAATACCCTACCCAACAAGGTGGTACTGCCAGAAATCTATAAGAGCCGAGTTGTTCACCCACAATACTTCTTCTCTTCTACATCTACACAACCTCACTTCGACACTCATTTTCACCAGCATATGGTCTTCAAAAGTTATACAATATAAGCTATTTAACTCACTTCTGAGTCAAACAAGTTTATATTTCAGTTAAGCGCCAGCACGTACCTCGATCGAGGCCATCCGCTCCTTCCTATCTTTGTCAAAGCAACACGACCGCACCTAGACAAAATTTTGACGGAAGGAACAACTGCCCTTCTTGCAAGTATCTTGAGCACATATCTGTGTGGCTCTTACCTGATCTAATCAGTTTGAGCTACGACTCCTATATCTTTGTGATCTTCTCTGTTTCCTCTCCCTTTTCACTCTCAAACTTCACCAAAATTCACCAACATCTCCGGCCATACTACCTTCTCAACTCCCTTTATCTCCAACTGAATTACAAACACACCACAGCACTGCCAATATTGCAACTGAAAGACGATCAGCATGTCTTCCACCGTTGCATCTACGGGCTCGCCAACTTCTCGTCGGACCTTCACCAGCAGAAGCCAGTCCCAAGAGAATACTGGGTTTGACGATGAGAAGCCACAGATGCGTTCTGTAAGTGAACCCTGAAACCATATCTCCTCTTCCCAATCTCCAGAACAAGATGCACATGGATCTATGCCGTCTGGTCTTGTAGTATTCTTGTGCTTCTATTTGCCCTCATCTTCTTGTTTCAATGTCCTTTCTGACCAACAATCTGACATGCACAATCCCCACGTTCATATCAACCCCAACTGACTGAAAACAGGACCCTACCAACATGCTGAAGAAATCTACCAGTGCTCTCTCCAGCTCCAAGCTTGTCAACCAAGTTCCAAAGGTCAGTACCAATCCTCATCCAACCGCTATCATTATGGACTATAGTTGCCAAACACTGGTTGGCTCTTTCCAACTTCAGACTCAAGCTAACAATCACAGAAGGCGAAGATGAACCACGACCATACACCCTTCAACGAACTCAACCCAATGGATAGACTTCTCGCGAAGCTCTCTGAGCAACAGGCAACCATCAATAAGCAGCATGAAGTCCTTCAGACTGGTGATGATGTATACCGCACCCATGTGTCTTCAGGTGTTGAATACGCCACAGCATCGGCAACGAGCTCTCTCTCGGTCACTCCAGCCACAAACTCTGCTGAAGGCACCGTTTCAGGTAACAACACCGATGCAGTCGACACTATTGAGGAGAAACACACGCCACAGCCAAACAAAGATGAGGTTCTACGCCTCAAGATCGAACTCGAGAAAGCCAAAGGCAAGATTGCCCGCATGGACCAGGAGCTCACTCAAACTCGAATCACTAAGCACACCATTGAGCAAGCCATTGGCAGCAACTCGGAAGCTGACTTTCCAATGGACCAGCTCAATGCTTCTGGTCGCTCTGTGTATCTCCCAGATGGTACTTGGATTGGCCAAGACGATACCCATTCCGACAACAGTGATGCTCTTTCTGCTGGTGGCTTCAACCGTGCCAGTGGGATTTGGGGTAACTCTGGTAGAGCCGCACTCACCAATTTTCAAGGTGGCATGCAAGACCTCCAACCTGCCTCTGGGTTTCCTGGCAATCCTTGGGGGGCACGTGCCTTCAATGTACCTTATTCTGATGCCTCTGTGGGCTTCGGCCAAACTGTTCCTGGCTTTCGCTCTGACCGTCTTGTCCCTGACAATGATGGCTCCATTGGGTTGGCCGGCGACCGCCGAAACGCCAACCGCGGCCGCTTCATGAACCGCACTCCAGGTGCATTCCAATACGCAGGCAGCAACAGCTCCTACGATGGAATTACTCCTACTACATCGTATGGTTCTGTTGCAGGCCTTGGTGGAGGTGCAACCGGCTCGATTGGAGGATCGATTGGGTTGAATACTGGAGGTGCTCTGAACTACCAGGCTCAGCCAATTGGCAGCCCCCTTTCACCATTTGCGCCAGAATTCAACTCATTGAATGGGCAGTGGAAGAATGATGTAAGTGATCAATCCCCTTCCCAGCCGTTTCACAAAATACTAACTTCTAAGAACACAATTGCTGTGGAGGGTCAAACCTTTCTCCCAACCACTGAGCCTTTGAACTATCGCCGTTTGCTTGACCGTACCGTCAACTGCAACTGGAAGTACATTGTCGATAAGATTGTTTGCAACAATGACCAGCAAGCGTCCATCTTTCTTCAGCAGAAACTCAAGGTTGGGACAACTGAGCAAAAGTATGATATTGTCGAGGCCATTGTGGCCCAGGCCTACCCGCTGATGATTAACCGCTTTGGCAACTTCCTTGTCCAGCGTTGCTTCGAGCATGGTACTCCAGAGCAGGTCATCAAGATTGCTGAAGCCATTCGAGGCAACACATTGAATCTTTCCATGGATGCATTCGGCTGCCACGTCGTTCAGAAGGCCTTTGACTCTGTTCCCGAGGACTATAAGGCGATTATGGTTCATGAGTTGCTTCGCCGTATCCCTGAGACGGTTATTCACCGCTATGCCTGCCATGTCTGGCAGAAATTGTTTGAGCTGCGCTGGACCGAGTCACCACCTCAGATTATGAAATTTGTGAACGAGGCTCTTCGAGGAATGTGGCATGAAGTTGCCCTCGGCGAGACTGGCAGTCTGGTTGTGCAAAATATTTTCGAGAATTGCCTCGAGGAAGACAAGGTAAGACATCAGGATTGCGTCTAAATATCAATGCTAACATATTGTAGCGCCCTTGCATCGAAGAAGTTCTTGCTAGCATCGACATTGTTGCTCACGGCCAGTTTGGAAATTGGTGCATCCAGCACATCTGCGAGCATGGAGCACCGGTTGATCGTAGCCGTGCTATTGACCATGTCATTCGCTATGCCTCTGAGTATAGCATGGATCAATTCGCCTCCAAGGTTGTCGAGAAGTGCCTCAAGATTGGCGGAGTGGAGTTTCTTGGTCGATATCTTGATCGTGTTTGCGAAGGCCGCAACGACCGTCCCCGTATCCCACTCATTGACATTGCCAGCGACCAATACGGCAACTATCTCATTCAGTACATTCTTACCCACTCGAACCCCCAGCACAGGGAGATTGTCGCCTGCCACATCCGCAAGCACATGGTCTCTCTCCGTGGATCCAAATTTGGGTCTCGTGTCGGTATGCTTTGCACCAACCCTGCCATTGCAACCCGCCCTGGACCTGGCGTTGGCCCCGCACTTGGCGCAAACCGCATGCCTCAGGGCAATCCCCGATTTGGTGGCGCCTACCGTTAGATATCGATGCTGCCGCACTGTGTCCCAATTCGATTAAACATTGTGGCCCCTTCTCCAGGTCGTGGTCTGGCATTGTACGATCTCTACAGGCGATGGAATAAGGAGTCATATTTCTTCAGCATAAAGCATATCCCCAAAACAAGCTTCGTCTTAATGCTTTTGGTGTTACCCATATATGGATGTCCCTATTGACTCCAGAAATCCTCTGATCACCCAAGGTCGCTTTGTTTCAGTTCGGCGGCACTATTTTCAAAAGATCGTTTTCGTCTGAGATCCGCCAGAAATTTTCTTCTTTGTGTTCATTTCGACATGTTCTCAAGCAACCTACCATACCATTACGTATCATCCTACGCTATGGATGTTATCCCATGGGCGCTTTGGAAACTTCATGTTTATGGGCTTCTCGAGGAGTTCCTGCTTGAGGAGTTCCTTATACCTTACAAATTGTTCCTCAAATATTCACCTTGAAAGTGGGAATCTGCTCGCTGCTAGGCATTGTTCTGATAGTCATCCGCCAGGGTTGACAAGTGGAAAAGAAATCGGACCGGCATAGTGCGTGCAGTTTGGGCATGGACAGAGTGGTGGCTTATATCGTCAAGGTTCAATTTTCTGGGTGGCCACATCCTCCTGCCTTGTGCCTGCGTTAGATCAGCTTTGTTATCTAGTCATCCATTCTAAATAAAGATTGCTCATTAGAATCACTTCCTTCGGGGCGTATGTGCTCTTCTTCGTGCTTTCCAATATAGCATTGCTCTCTTCGGCTACGTTGTTAGTTGTTATTTAGGGATTCTATATTAGATAATAGACACTACATGCATTGACTTTATATTATTTATGGCCATCTTGATTGACTTGTGAATCTGTCTGGCTGATCATCGTTGAAATATCGACGCGGAGTGATGTTGGGGTGGTTTTGATAAGACTGTCGTCGGTACTTGATGTATTGTACCCACCCTCATCTTTTATATGCACCAATACATCGATGCATAAAACTCGAGGTACTCCGCATTTTCTCGCTTACAGGTCACATGACGCATCTGGCTCGTACTTCAGAAATAATTTCTGCCTCTCTTTGCATTCTTCTTTTCTTTCCACCACATACTCGTGAATGGCTTGACACCAGCATCGCCTTCGGGCGCATAATGGAGTCGCTGTTCAGTTTGACTTCGAGGAGCCATCAAATCCCCATGATGTCAATTATCTAGTCAACGGGTCTGAGATCGATTAAGCACCTGCAACCTCGATGTTTTGAGCCCTTCACGGGAGCTCGACGGAGAGACGGGTGTCTTAAGTCACTATATTCCAAATCTTTTCGCAGATGCCGTCGGCTTATGATGCTAAAGACTCACCATGGTGAATACAGTTCTTTTGATAGGATGTAGCTTTTAGCTTTTTGAGGATGTTGAAAATGAAACTTTTGTTATTGCAGTTCCTGCAACCAATATAATGTCTCAATTCGGAGGCGCCAATCATTCAGTATGTGAACCACCGCTGCCAGTGCTGTGCAGATTATCTGCCGGGATAAACGCGCGACGCGATTAAAACTTTTTTTGGCGCTTTTCACAGGCAGACGCGGTTCTGGACGCGTTAACCAAAAAGTCTGGGGAAAGGGTTTCGGGAGGTCTTATCGGGGGTGCCGCCGTATATGACGCACTTGGCTGGCGATGATCTTATATGGCACATATATTCTCTTTCATATCCATCCTACGTTATTCAAACAGCCAGCTCTGACATATCGCATCCTTTTATTGACCGGTATGGCGACGTGACGGAGCTCTGGAAGCCCGAGGTGTGAGACGCGACTTTTTGGCACCCGCCCATCGCATCTGCCTTCATCTATCTCCATCTACCCCTCATCCCATATATTGGCCATCAGCCAGCCATACCTTGCCCACCACCACCGCCCTGTCTGTAGTCCACCATTGACGTCCATCACTCGCATCCCGGCGCATGAATCTCGCGTCCCAGCCCAAAGTTACATCCTCCCTTCCAATCTTGAGACCGTTTCACACACACATCCAAGCAAATCACCCGTTACCCACGCATCTTAAGATCCGCAGCCATGGGTCTCCTTAGGATCCCTCGCCAGGATGGCCAAGAAGGTTTCGTGCTGGTGCACATCGCTCCCCTCGCCCAGAAGGCCGCTGCGACGCTGGACGTCAAGATCCTGGCCACGGAAGGCAGTGCGCCGTTCGCTCTTACCTGTAAGCTCCCGCTTCCGCTGTGGCCGGGCAGATCATTGCGCGGGATCCCTGTACTCGAAATTCATGCGCCTTCTAGAAGATTACCGCTGACCGGGCTGACGCCCTTAAGTGAAACAGAATCAAATCCAGAAACTCAAATCCAAGAAAGCACCTTGTACCGATAGCGAATGGGAGGCTATCCTGGAGGTTATACTACTCCAACAGGAGTCGGATCCTGAAAAGGCCGCTGCGACGGAGGGAATCGAAGTCGAGGCTGCAATCGAGGAGGATGTGGCTGTTGAACTCATCTTCAAGAAGTCCACCTCAGGTATCACCGTACGCCCCCCCTT
>JPKA01000939.1:0-13287 GCA_000750875.1 Pseudogymnoascus sp. VKM F-4517 (FW-2822)
GAAAGTGGGGGGTTAGTTCCAAATGTCGGGCGTTCTCGAGTTCATTCAGTAATGGAAAGGGTTTAATAGGCGGAGATGCTCTATATAGGACTGGCTTATAATTTTAATATGGAGAAGATATATTGTTCCCATACACGAATTAGTCGAGGAAGAAGTAGCCGTAAGTCTGAACTCTCATATGGGAGGAGGGGTTGGAAGAGTAGGGCCAGGCTTGGAGTAATGTTAGCGTTGCCGCCTCCAGTTTCTCCGTTACTGGCTGGATTCTTAGTTTTTTTAAATCAAAAGAAAAAGAATAGCCTCTAACCACCCAAATACTCGAATAATAAATAAATTCGTGGAGTCTATTCACACTTATTAACGTCGGTCGTTACTTCTCGGGTCGTTCTGGCCTGGTATCCTCCTCCGTTATCTTAGCGCGATCAGGGCTTAAATTCTTGGCACCCACAGCAAAAGATTGACTAGTACGGCGACGGCGAGGTCGAAAGAGTTTGGAGATCCCCCACGACGCCTCACGCCTAACCCATTTACGATCTCAACAGATCCATTCCATCCGCACAATATGGCGGTCGCAGCTGACTCCTTCCTCCATCTCGCCAGGCCCCTCGGGCCCGCGGCAGTTGGCATTCAACCCACCACCGCCCCGCTCAATGTCATCGTCCAGCCACAGGTTTGTCTACGCATATCGGCCAGCTCTGAAATCATACTTATCTGAATCCCCAGGTCGTCTTCTCCATCTTAGATCACGCCCTCCGCCGCGACCCGGCATCGAACCGCGTTATCGGTGCCCTCCTGGGTGTCCGCTCCGAAGATGGAATGGAAGTCGAGGTCCGCAACTGTTTCGCCATCAACCACACCGAGACAGAGGAGCAGGTTGAGGTCGATGTCGAATACCAGAAGAACATGCTTGCGCTGCAGTTGAAGGCCAACCCGCGCGAGGTCCTGCTGGGATGGTACACCACGAGCCTCGAGCTGAACAACTTCAGCGCTCTGATCCAGAACTTCTTCGCCAGCTCCGAGACCGGCACCTTCCCACACCCGGCCGTCCACTTGACCGTCTCGACAGAGGCAGGCAAGGAGATTGAGGCCAAGGCTTACATCTCTGCACCCGTAGGCGTAAATGCTGAGCGTGCGGCTGAGAGCTGTCTTTTCATCCCCGTCCCATACGAGATCCGATACGGCGAGGCAGAGAAGAGTGGTCTCGAGCTGATCTCCGGCGCAAAGGACGTCGATGCCCGCGCGGCACCAGTCGTCACCGACGCTGAGAGCCTCGAGCGCGCGATCGAGCACACTCTCGACCTGTTAGAACGCGTCTCCGAGTACGTCTCGTCCGTTCTCGACGAGGAGCGCGAGCCAAACAACGCCCTGGGCCAGTTCCTCATGAACGCCCTCTCGTTAGCACCAAAGGTCGACGCTGCAGACATCGAGCGCGACTTCAACAACCACATCCAAGACATCCTTGTCGTCTCCTACCTCACCAACACCATCCGCACACAAATCGATCTCTCGCAGCGCCTGGCCACGGCCACGATTACTCTCGGCAGCACCGACGCGATAGGCGGTAACGCAGGTGAGGGCGGTGAGAGAGGTGAGCGCGGAGAGCGTGGAGGCAGGGGTGGAAAGAGGGGAGGACGTGGTGGACGCGGAGGTGGACAACCGAGGGAGCCGAGGGAGCCAAGAGAGGAATAAACGGCGGTAGAGCTTGATGACTTTTTAAAATAATGCGGCTTTAGGTCCTCTACGCCTTGCATGGCTGTATTGCATTGTATAGGATGAGGGGAAAGCATGGCGTTTGGTTGGGCCACCGGTAGAGACGAGCATTAAAATACCACGCTATAACGTCAGTTCATGTCCAATGCACTGATTGTTGTCAGAAGTTTTATTATGTGACTACATTCTAGTCTGCGGCCTATTTTACTATCCTGAAATCTCAGTCGTATTTATAGGGCTTGGTTGTTCTTCATATCTAACTGCCTCATTTCTAAGCGCCAAAGCTATTCCAAACAAAACGCCTCTTTATAGGGCTTGGTTGGTCTTCATATCTAACTGCCTCATTTCTAAGCGCCAAAGCTATTCCAAACAAAACGCCTCCCTAACCAGCACACTCCTTCTATTCCAATTCGAACTCCATAATCCCACGCCCCCCTTATACATTTGCCATCCGAAGGCCATCACCATAACAAATCTCAAACTCCCTGAAATCCACGCACCCTCTACTGCACCAACCTCAGCCCAACCACCCCCTCAAGCCCACACTCCCTCACAACCCCCACAAACTCACTCACAAACTCCCTCATAAAATCTCCCTCAAAATCAAACCCCCCTCTTCTTCCCCACCCCGGAAAATACTCGACTGGAACCACTATCCCCCCCTTAACAGCCCATGCAACCGGAACCATCTCTCCCCCATCAACGCCGTGCATCGGGAAATCAGTACATCCAACCTTCCCCACCCCGGAAAATACTCGACTGGAACCACTATCCCCCCCTTAACAGCCCACGCAACCGGAACCATCTCTCCCCCATCAACGCCGTGCATCGGGAAATCAGTACATCCAACTTTGTTCCCGGATGATTGTTGGGAGTCGTGCTTGTGTGAGAGTGTGATTCGGAGATGGGACTCGAGATTGTGTGCTCGCAGGATCAGAGTGAAGGCGCGGGTTATGGCGAGGCTGGATTGGGGGGTTGATGGGGTGTGGAGGGCCAGGTAGAGGTCGGTTGTAAAGGTATCGAGGGATGAGGGGGGAGGAGCGAGGGGCGCCGATGGGGTGGGCATTTTTGGTCTTTTGTCTGGGGAGTGTAATGTTGAATTTGAACTAGGATCCTTTGAATCTGTGCTTTGGAGGCCCTGTAATGGAGTTGGAGGTGTGTGACGAGGATATTTGAGGAGTTGTATGGATGGGCAGTGAATATTGAAGAGATGGAGCCGGCTGGGAGAGATCAATCGTGTTATATATTACATTATTATTCAGTCTTTATCTGAATTCGTGAGGATTGGGTTGTGAAAAAGACTAAAGAGACCCTGAAATGGTGATTATGAGGCCACACAAAGATAGTCTGTGGTTTCAACAGCGAGGGGCGCCGATGGGATGGGCATTTCGGCCTTGGGGTTGGTGAGTGTAATGTTGAATTTGAATCAAGATCCTTTGAAACTGTGCTTTGGAGGCCTTGTAATGGAGTTGGAGATGTGTGACGAGGATATTTGAGGAGTTGTATGGATGGGTAGTGAATATTGAAGAGAGGTAACTGGCTGGGAGGGATCAATCGTGTTATATATTACATTATTATTCAGTCTTTATCTATATTCGTGAGGATTGGGTTGTGAAAAAGTCTAAAGAGACCCTGAAATGGTGATTATGAGGCCACACAAAGATAGTCTGTGGTTTCAAATCTGGGTCATGAGTATAGCTCGAACCACATTGTTTGAAATCAAGAACAAAGAAGTCTTGCTCACTCAAGAAATAGTTTCTTCATCACGCAGAATCTCACGACATAAACCTCACAAAACGAGACCAATGAATAGACAGATGATGATATGTAACGAAGCAAGTTTTTATTCAAATCTCGCCGACTATAGAAGGTATGTATGGATCATTACTAAGAGAACAGCCAGTTCCTCCATCCGGTTTCTTCGTCGGGCAGAATCTCACGACATAAACCTCACAAAACGAGACCAATAATAGACAGATGATGATATGTAACGAATCAAATTTTTATTCAAATCTCTCCGACTATAGAAGGTATGTATGGATCATTACTAAGAGAACAGCCAGTTCCTCCATCCGCCCAGTGGCACACGGAGCGGCAGCGCTCAACTCAAACGAAACAGTCGCACCTCATTACGACATACCTCCCAAGACGGGCGGCTGTCTGCTCAAGATCCGTCCTTAGATCGCTACACCCGCACGTCCGTCCGAGGACAAGACATTTGGGAAGTGATCCTTGGATCGAGAACGGCGAGGTGACGGTGGCTCTACCAAAGTTGTAACAGACGGCCTTCTATGGGTGGTACAGAGAACTGCAGAAGATGCCTTGACTTAACGATGGAAATGAAGGGGATGAAGAGAAGTAAGAGAAATGATGAGTAGAGATGAGATGACTTTTCACTGCCCTTGGTCGAGGATGTCCATGTCACGCTGAGGGGGCAGTATTCACTAGAAAATCGACGGCGAGCCATGTCTTGCTCTGAATCGATGGTTAGCAGTATCACAAGCCAACCTGCGGCTCACGGTAGACACAGGCGACGAAACACACAACGGATGATCGTGAATGTCTCTTGTTTGGTGACCTTCTGTAGCAATTCGCTACTCTAGATTGCTATCATGAATCCGAGCGCACGTAAAGCCCATGTATCGCAAAAATAACACCCATTGCCCATTGTCGTACCAAGCACAAGGAAGCATCTACGATCTCGGCTTCTCCTTCTTCTCCTTCCACAATGCCGAAAGACCAACACCGGAGACCTTGACAACCTTGAAACGGACACCGGGAATATCTCCCTTGGCCTTGCCCTTACGACCGAAACCAGCAAGCAGGACCTCGTCGTTCTCGTCGACGAAGTTCAAGCAACCATCGTTGGGGACTAGAATTAATGTTAGTCTTCCACTCATGCCATCGTTCGTCCGTTGGAAGATTCGTCTCGTGCAAACATACCGAAAGCGGTAACCTTCTTTCCGTTCTTGATCAACTGGACCCTGACACACTTGCGAATGGCGGAGTTGGGCTGCTTGGCCTCAACACCGACCTTCTCGAGGACGATGCCCTTGGCGTGGGAAGAGCCACCGAATGGGGAGGACTTGAAAGCCGTTCCGAGGGCGCGCTTCTTAAAGGACAGATCGGACCATCTTTGCTCGCGGCGGTGGTTTTGGAGCTTGCGAGCGGCGTTAAGACCACGAGGCTTTCCTTTACCCATGATTGCTGCACAAGTCGTATGTTAGCTAATATATTCAACTTCGTGCGGCTCTTGGCTGGTTTTCGATGGGGGGGTTTCGTTGCTCGAAGGCGGTCGAAAAGATTTTGAAGACGGAAGTAATAATATCTTTTGGGAATGAGGGATATGCAGGCGCTACATACCGATTTATGTGTTGATCGCGAGAAATGGAGGGTGTGGTTTGGCGTTTGTCGATTGATTCTCGAAATACAACTTCGCGAAGAATATTCGGTGGTGGGACTAGGGTTTCGGTTCCTCAGCATCACGTGCCTTCGATAAAAATTGGGGCCTGGCTCGGCAAGGATCTTTCGCGAGGCAATAATGCTTGGCAGCCTCGTCAAGCTCCCAAGGTATGGAATTCGTATTGAAGCAGGACTGCCCACGACCATGTAAACCAATAATGACATGACGACACCCGACTCGCCATGTCGCAAACTCCTACAAATAAGGGCAGGTTGAGGGAGCCTCCTCCGTCCCTATTTCTGGGGCCACCATCTCAAAATGCCTCCAACATCTCACTAGCGGGTCCCTCCCAAATGGGTGCAAACCTTGCGCAAACCACAAGTGCCATGACAGCGTCCTCTGCTGGAAGCCGCATTCCACTTAGCCGCCAGAGATCTAATCGGCATGTCCCTCGTGTGACTGGGGATGGCTTTAACGACGCAACGAACATTTCTACGATCCCACGTCCTCTGCCCCGCATCGAATCCGAGAGCCAGAAACAGGCGGATAAGACGGATGCATTGTGGGCTCAGATGCAATCTACGCTGGAGGAGGTCGAGCTCAATGCGGTCGATGGCATGCAAGTGTTTGGTCCAGAGCATACGAAGGCGCTGGATAGTCTACGGAGCGCACAGATTGCATTGGCACAGGCGTGGGTCAGGAGCGGAGCCGACGATGCAGTCGAAACCATTGACAGGAGTGCTACGGGGTTTCGAGGCTCCGTGTTTCCAGGTGAGGGGAGGGACGATACCGAGGGAAGGAGTGCCAGAAACAGTCAAAGTGGTGTATCCGGAAGCATCCCAATGGATGTGAACTTGGATAGGTTGGACGAGGAGACGGACGCAGACACACGCTTGGCCCGCCAAAGGAGAGAAGCCAACGACG
The DNA here is from genome assembly GCA_000750875.1 of Pseudogymnoascus sp. VKM F-4517 (FW-2822). Lineage (NCBI taxonomy): Eukaryota > Fungi > Ascomycota > Leotiomycetes > Thelebolales > Thelebolaceae > Pseudogymnoascus > Pseudogymnoascus sp. VKM F-4517 (FW-2822). The sequence goes on from JPKA01000939.1 coordinate 6,035, forward strand.
AGTATTTCCAGCGGGTCAATGGTGGAGTCCTTGACGTGGTAGCGAAACTGCAAGACGTTGCCGATGCGATGAAGGCCGTGGAGAAGGAGAGCAGAGATATATGGGAGGACTCCGAGGTGTCACTCTCAACTGAAACGATACCACAATAGTAATCAAAGCATGAGCATAGTTCAATGGCTGTAGGCGATAGTATACACTGATGTACACAATATCTTCGTTCTCATTATGACATTATGATGCTCTCATCGAAGTCGCTCATCGATACCGTACTATAATGGTATATCTCCCATGTGAATTCCCAAACGCCAATGTTCTTAATCGTAGTCGCTTTAGTTGCCAATGAGAAGAGAGCCCTGTATCCTGTCAGTTTGGGTCATGGGAGGATGCATGAATGACTTACAGCCATGAGTAGGCAACATATACTTATATACGGGCTCAGCCGTTCCCCTATCCGGGCGCACTTCCAGAAGACACCCAAGACACTGAAATCATCAATCATCAATCTTCAACCTGTGGTTGTGCGACATACCCATTCTTATTCCTGTCCATAATCCCTGGAAACAGCTGGTGGGCATACGCGCTTGTGCAGACGAGGAGGAGGAATACCAGCAACAAAGACTGGAAATTAAAAAGAGCAGTCTACTTCTTTGTCAGTGCCAAATTCCTGGGTCTAAAAGGTAAGCCTACATACCATCTTGAGAAGCTGTTTCTTGTAACTGGTCTGCTGCCCAGGCAGGTCTCGTTGCAAGCAACAAAGTTGGCCTCTCAGCCTCTCGGTGCCGCAACAACAAATTCACCGTGACGCGGACAATCGTCCCGCCGACGCCGACGTCATCATGGGCCCTCGACCACGTCCAAAGAACGAGGTAAGCGATTTTGTAAATTATACTCTGTGCACCATCAAATCGCCTCTACATGTGTCGATTTTGTACAATTACTTGCCGCTAACTTCACCATGGAGCCCCGGGCTCGCGCCGCCAAAAATCGCGGTCAGCAGAACTTCACCGACCAAGAACGTGTGTACTTCCCCCACCCTCGCCGGCTTTGAATACTAATCCCATCCAGTGCAAATGCTTCTCTACGCCCACGGCGATGTCCCAAACTCCCTCCCCGGCACAATACGCGTGCTCGATGAAATGCTCTCCGATTTCATAATCGAGCTGTGCTTCGAAGCGGACCGCCCCGCGCAGCTTGCCGGGCGTCAGAAAGTCAAGCTCGAGGACTTCAAGTTCGCGTGCCGCAAGGACCCACTGAAGCTTGGGAAGATTGAGGAGGTGTTTGAGCGCAAGGCAGAGATTGATGCCGCGCGTAAGGCAGTCGATGTGAGCGATGACAAGATCACGAAGACGGGAGTTGAAAATATGGTGGGCGAGGAGCTGGGGGAGGCGGATGATGATGCCGATACGCACCAGATTGTGGGCGGGAAGCGGGGGAAGTACAAGAAGAAGGAGCCCAAGGAGCCTAAGGAGTAGGTAGTTGGGCGTCTTGCTTGCTTGGCAAGGCCAGCATGATGGGTTCAAGAGGTGTTGGGGATGGAGGATACTGTTTTGCAGGCGTTTTCGGATCATATACACACTGCTCAGGACATGGATGGAGGGACTTTCTGCTCACGTTGGCGATATTATAGCCAAACTTGATGGAGAAGGAAATACAGCGACGATTTCATACTTCTGTCCAACAGCGAACCTTGGTGACCAAATCTTTGTCGCCAAAGCTACTCTTGGGGGAGACTCGTCATTGCTAACTACCGAACAGTTTTGTATCGATGTGGAGAATGCGTTTTCTGGGCAACCTTTCTTCCAGCATCCTGGGAATAGAGGCCGTTTGCGCGAGCAGGGCATAGCAGGGCACCCCTTTCCATATTTTGGCTCAACCCGTAAGCCTGCATTAGTGTGTAACTTCCGCTCACCCTGTTTTCTTTTCCATAAGCAATTTTCTATAATTGATAGTCAGGATCGGCTGTGGGTAGTATTTATTTATATTTGTGGTCAGTGACTATTCATTTGAACGCTTCAGGTTTCGGCATCAAATTAGCTTTTATGGGACCGGTTTATCGTTTTCTTTCTTCTCTCTATATCCGCCCTACATCCCAACCATCACACAATCTGGGACGTCTTCTCACACCCTAGACAAATTCATTAAGTTTCCAGCTTGGACACTCTTGCAAGCTACCTCGCTTACCTTCAAGTCATTTGGTCCTCTGTTCACACCCTTTGAACTTCTTTCAGTTTGACACAGGTTTTCTTGCCAAGGTCACATCTTGTCATCTTACGCGTTCTTCAGAACACCCTTTCGTACGTTCAAGTTGACTGGTCCTCTATCAAGTTCACATCTTCCTCCAGACGCCCTTACATACCTTTGAGTCGACGGGTCTTCAGGTCATCTGGTATCCGTTGGACTACAGTTTTCACATCACCACTGCCCACTCGTCAATATGGCGAAAGTAAGCAGCAGCGAAGTACCTACTTTTGAGTATGTCTGCTATTACATCCTGAAAGGCGCCACAGCTAACTAGATTCAGAAACTGCACTCAAATCGCCACTATCATCTTGGGCGAGGAAAAGAAAGAATGGAAGATCCCCACAGACCTTCTCTGCTTTCACTCAGATTACTTTCGGTCGGCCCTCAAAGGGGGGTTTGCAGAAACAAAGGCTAAGAGAGTCGAATTGCTCGATCAAAAGCCAGCGGCTTTCGAACTCGTTGTCGAGTGGCTCTATACCCACGTTGTTGGAGCGCGCCTCCCCTACGAGAGCTACGATGAACAAGACACCAGACTTGGGAAGCTGCTGGACACTTGGCTGCTGGCTGAGTACCTGCAGATGCCAAGGTTGCGAAACATCATCATTAGGTCGATGAGCGATCAAGTGACTGAGAAGGACTACGTCCCAGTAACAGAGTTTAATAGAGTATGTGAGATTACCGGCTACCGCCAAGATATGCGGAATCGAGCTTGCCAAAAACCAGCGGAAGGTTTGCGAGGTCGACGGAAGAAATGTTTCACCACGCCTACGCATCATCGGCCAAACATATCAAGATCGGATGGTTTCTTTTCACAGCCACCGTAGACAACGGTAGAAACAACAATCTGACAGAGAAAGCTCCCAAATACATTCTTAGGATGAGAAACTAATAAAAACTCTTCCCATCAATCTCTTACCTCGCAGTGAAAACATCCCCTGACTCGTTTCTACCTTTTTTTTCATGTCACAAGCCCACATAAGTTTGTGGATTCTCTTCTGTTTTCCTCCTCGTTTCCATGACTGAGAATCGAGAGTGTCCCCCCACGGATAGAATTTGTTACCATGTGATATATTCTCAATGTTTCCCCCATTTGGCGGTCAGTGACTGCAAATTTAACCACATGACATCTTAGTTTGCCATGATGAAATAAGTTTGTTGTTTTCTATTTTCGAAGTTGCATAATGTCTGCTGACCTTCTTATCTAACTTGCAACCAAACCGCGGTCGTCAAATTCTTATAAAGTTCCTAACATTTTCCTTTTGCACCTACCTTTATCCCAAGCAGACTGCTCTACTATATATTCACCTACCGTTTTTCTAACTCCCTATATATAAAATCCCCAACCTTTTCGACTTGCACTTTCTTCCAATTTCATTTTCATTCAGCTAAGGTTAAAGTGCACGTATATATATATATCATACAACCTCATAAAATATCAAGATGTCATAGAGCAGAAATTTAAACTGCTTGACATAATCCCGCAGGGATCCCTACTTCGGTCTAGCCCCATATACTGGGAAGATGCCCTAAATACTGTTGTTTTTGTGTGGGATTGTGTTGGACGTATGCATAGAGAAGGGCAAGAATTTGATCATCTTCACTAGCTGGCCAGTAACCCAGTGGCTGGTAGAACTGTTCCTCCACACCATCGGCGTCCCGGTACTCAGCATCCGCGCGGCTCATTCAAGTGCTGTCCGCTCTGAGACCTAAGAGTTGTTTAATCGCTCTACTACCGCCACCATTTGGGTCGACGACAAACAATCCCTACCACATCTCCTCCAACGACGACATGGATGAGGTACCAACTCCGAGCCGCCCTCCCCCTCCTCCCGGCCCGCAGTTCGCTCCACAAGGCGGTGGCGGTGGCGCGACCGCGACCGCTCCCACCCGAGAGAACAAATCCACCGGTGCAACAAGGGCTCGTGCGGCTCCGATTGCAAACCCCATCCTTGGGGATGAGATTGTCGTGGGAAGCTGGGCGCACTCTCCTGTCGGCGGTGGGCGTGCCGGCCCCAATGCGGTCATTGGGATCTTTGACCGTCGTGGGCACCTCAATTTCCGCATCGTGGCCCGGACCGTCGCGGGGATCCCCGTGCCAGCGCCTGGTGGGACCTCGGTCTCACTGAATAATATCAATCTCCGCTGGCCCACCGCCGCGCCACCCCCCCTACTCTCTCACGATGTCAAAGAACGCTTCTGGGTTGGGAATGAAACCCGGCGATTTCGCCAAACGGGGGCCGGAAAAGGTCCCACCTCATAATCCCTACGATGGGATAGGGATCCCCGTGGCGGTGTATACCGTCGCGGAGATTGGCACTCACTACCGGAATGCGCAGAGACACCTCCTCCGCGCCGGCGCCAACCCTCCAGCCTTCCATACCATGGCCGAGGTGAATGTGAGCCGGGACTACCTCGTGGAGATGTGTGCGCTATCGGCCGCATCCCAGCGGGGGGAAGCCAACTTTAGGAGATGGGTCCGGGAGGGCCAGATCTTCTTTGGAGAGAGAGCTCCTGGGGATCCCCGTGGGATCCTTGTCCCGCGCGCCGACCCCCTCCCTGCGCCGCTCCCGCTCCCCGCGCCGCTCCCACGCCGCGTCCAAGCCCGCGGCCCCGTGCGCCTCACCGTCCGCGTTCCCCAGGGAACCCGTTTTACTCGCCGCCCCCGCGACCAGAGCGCCCTCCGCCGCGCCGGGCTAGGGCTGTAAACTAGGATAGAGAGCATACCTCCACGGACATAAGGAATCGTACAGATCACGGATGACGACTGCCATAGAAAAAGTTTCATTGCTTGAAGCTCGCAGCTTAAAGAATAAGAAGCCTTTCACGTTATCGGTTGCTGCCAGTTACCCACTAAAGGTAATGGCATACTTTTCAGAGGTGTTGTTCCACCCAGACTGCGTTTCTACCCTCGAACAGATCATTGCCGACTATGTAATTCATAGGTACACGTACAAACTCATTACTAAACTAACGCTACTTGTCAAACTACATAGTAAGGGTCGGCTCACTGAGACAGATGTCAACGAGATATTCCAAAAGTTTGCAGATTGGCAGAAGTCTATCCCCAGCTAGGGTATAGAGATATTATAGGAGGCATGTTAGACTCTGTCATAAAGTGCGGAAGTCCGTCCCCAAATATACTCGAGACTCGGGGAGAGTACGGAGATATCATGGGAGACATGTTAGACTCTGTGGCATAAAGTGCGGAAGTCCGTCCACAGCTGTACTCGGGACTCGGGGAGAGTACGGAGATATCATGGGAGACATGTTAGACTCTATGGCAGCTACTCCCCCAGAGTGGACAGAACGAAGCAGAGATATCGTACCTATCATTCGATGCAGCTTCCGGGGTGGAGATCACTAGATGGCTTTGATGCGGTGTGTCCCGGCTCACGTATCTGCCATTCTATACCGCCACATGAGCTCCGAAAGATTATATATGGCTATATATTCAATATCACGACCCAATGATGACTAGTCAAGCAACGACGAAATCTCAGAGGAAGACGAACCAGCTCAACCAGGTGAGCTCAAGGACGTGCGGCTACGAGGGGTCCTGTGAGGTGCTAGGATTGGATCCGACGAAGCCGACCGTCGGGAACGTTATACTGCTCCCCTAGGAGACCACCAGCCCAGAGTGGATTCTGCGACAGTAGACACGGAAGGTCTAATAATTCATTGCTTGATGACCACGTCCAGAGACGGGATAAGCTTGTTACTGACAGAGAAAGTGCATACAAAGTAAGACTACTTGATTATAAATATGGACATATCTAACTTGTGCATAGCTTTCATGTCGCCAAACCCCTCATCCCCAAGAGTGGGGGCATAGGCTGGGAACGGTCTGTTCGCAGACGACGTCGGTCTGGGAAAGACCGTCTCGAGTCTCGCAGCCCTGCAGCCAGGCGTGGACTTGGCGCAGGCACGGCATGAGGGAAGGCCCATGCTATGAGGAGGGATCCCCCAGACTGGAGAGAATTCAACAAACCAATAAATTACAATAGTCGTGTGTCCGGCGTCGGCACTGTCTGTCTAGGACGACGCCTGTCGGAATCCCCACGTTCCTCGAACCATTCGTCAATCTCGCTGAATTCAAATGACTTGAGATAGTACCTCTGAGCATCGAAATCACCTGGTACGAGACAAAGGGGAGGGGCAGATGCGAACCGGAAAGCAGCGAAAGAAAATCAAGATATTTTCCGAGATGAGCCTACGCCTCTGGGTCGGGACCTCCTCGATCGAAGGCATATTCGGTATATAGGACCGTAACCCTGCAAGAGCACCCTGATGCGCTTGCCCAGCTCGTCCGGGGATACAGGGAAGACGACCCAGCAACAGCGCTGCAGGTCGTACTAACGACATACCAGACTTTTCATATCCGAACGATTTCCTTCGAGAATCAAAGTGGAGGGGTCGGTGACGGCGGCGACGTGGGCGGATCCTCGAGGATCGAGGAGGATGTCACCTCGAATGAAGAGGAGGTTGCTGGCAACAAAGAAGGATCCCATACTTCCCAAAGCAAAGCAGAAGATGAGCCCCAAGGAGGACAAGATTTAACTATCTTGTATAGATCAACTCCAAAAACGAGGGACCCCCCACACCACCATTCCACGCACCCCTCGGATTCACCCAACGGCAAATCCCGCACCCAAACGCTGTCCCGACGTATCAAGGCGAGATTGGCATGGGAACTCTAGATGTCAACTCTGTGGCGTTGGAGTCTGCGGTTGAGTGGATGTCGGTACAGCCGACTCTCTCACTCTACCAAGCAGCTGAGAATTAACTTCAAACTCGATTGAGAAGTTGCCGTTAATGGTTATGGGATATAGAAATATATTTTCTGGATCTAGTACGCCATGAACAGAGTGTCTACATCCCACCGAGCCGCCTCGTGCGCCCTGCATGACCGGTCCCAAAATCCGCATCATAGCCTCTACCACAGAACCCAGCGCCAGTCCGGTTGTTGCAACGCATGGCTCTACATCCCATAGACTAAAGCTCTCAGCCGCGGC
>JPKA01000946.1:0-19167 GCA_000750875.1 Pseudogymnoascus sp. VKM F-4517 (FW-2822)
GGTGGGGGAAACGGATGCGTGGGAATGGGGTTGTTTGTGGGAGTCATCATGTTGGGGGGGTGGTGGTATATAGCCCCCGCTTTCGTTCCATCGACGTACGTGCTTCGTAATCCAAGTACGGGATGGTCAACAAAGGGGATACTGGGGTGCTGGCTCTGGTTAGGTGCGGATGAGGGGTAGAGCTGGGTTGGACCTGGGGGTGTACTGATGGAGGGTGGGAGGATGCTGCCTGCTGTTGGTGGTGGTGGTGGGTTGTTGTCGCCTTGGTGATTTCTGTTGCCGGCAGGTCTCTGTCGCCGCGCGGTGCTGCTGTTGATGTTATCATGGCGTGATGCGGCGGCACTCCTCCCTCCGATCGACCGACACTGGTGGTTCCGAGAAAGCGGGTTGGAGGTCTATTGCACCCGCCACCTTGTCGTTGTCATAAATCCCATATATCTACAGTATGAACCGTAATAGCTGCCTCGAATCCCGTCTCTATGGCTTCTTGAATCCCCATCTTGTCGGGGTCACACGAGCAAACCAGCGGATAGCTGGGCGTGGCTCTCGGCGTGGGTTTGACGCCAGGACAGTCTCCGGGGGCGACGGGACCGCATGGCGGCCTGCTCCCGAGGTGCGCTCGCACGACGAGTGTTTCGGCGTGTGCCTGGCTGATGAAGCTGTGGAGTTGAGGAGGGGAAGGGACCCCTTCCCGACGTCATGGTGGGGGTGGAGGGGTAAGCTGCGGAGCGTGCGGCCGCGTGCGGCCGATTGTGGGGTTCTTCCCCCCCCGTAGCCGCGCGGCCATGTCGGACGTTGGTGGGGATTAGGTAGCGTAGCCACATGGCATTTCTTCGCTTTCTGGTGGAGGGGTTGGTCGATGCTGCTGTTGGTGATGCTGAGTCGTGCGGTGGAGACGGGAACAGATGGAGGAAATGGACGAGATAAAGGTGATTCTGGGGATCGCGGCCGCGTTGGATGTTGCATCTTGGTCGCGGGAGTAATATCGGAGTTAATGAAAGCTCCGTGCTGGTTGCTTTGATGGATTGATACAAAACCCCGCACGATGGCATGGCTGGTGGTGTATATAGACGGGCGTCCGAGCCAAGAGGTGAGGGATCGAGACATTGAGGTTAACCGGGTTTTGATTGACGTTTGGCAAGCTGAATATCATATCCCCTCCATTCGAACGCCCCGTCCGATAGTAACATCACGCACCCACTCCAGCCCACCACGGTCCGCAAGATCAGGCCACCTCCTCTCGCCAGCAAGCCCTCGGAAATGGCGTTCCCATACAAGCATGTCCTCCTCATCGGCGCAACATCTGGCATCGGCAAGGCGATGGCGGAGCGTCTCATCGCCGAAGGAGTGAAAGTGACAGCCGTCGGGCGCCGCAAGGATGCCCTCGACGAGTTCGAGAACGCGCACCCCGGCTCTGCTCGCGGTGCAGTGCTGGATATAACGCAGCTGGATAAGCTTCCTGAGTTTGCGAAACAGTAAGAACCACCTGTTGCGCGTGGGATTTTGCGCGGGAGCTGAGGACAAGAGCTGATACGGTGCAGCATCACGGAGGCTTCGCCAGACATCGACTGCCTCTTCCTGAACGCAGGGATGCAGCGACCGTTTGACTTTTCGAAGCCGGAGAGTGTGGACCTGAATCTTTTCCATGCGGAGACAACGGTGAACTACACGAGTCTGGTGGCCGTGACGCATGCGTTCCTGCCGTTCCTAATTGCGAAAGAGGGCCCGTCGGGTATCATATTGTGAGTTGCAGTGCTGTTCCGTGGGGCCGCTGCAGCTGGCTGACGCAAGGTGAAGCACCGGAACGCATTTATCAATCGTACCCGCGGCGCAATTGCCGGGGTACGCGGCGTCGAAGTCGGCGCTGAACGTGTTTGCGATGTGCTTGAGGGACCAGTTGCGTAATACGCAGATCAAGGTGACTGAAATTGCCGCTCCGGCTGTCAAGAGTGAGTCCCCCTCCCGTACCCTCTCGTTGGTCGCCGCCATGCACACAGTCACTGATAGCTGTAGCCGAACTTCACGACTATATGGGCCTTGACGTCGGCCGAAACCTCGGAATGCCGCTGGACAAATTCACAGACGAGGCGTACCAGGGACTGTTGTCCGGCGAGGATACCATAGCCGTTGGTGCGATTATGCTTCCTGGCGCGAAAGAGGTGATAGCGGATATCGTGGCGAAGCGGAGAACGCTATTTACTTCGCTGGCAGAGCTGATCAGAAGCCATAGTTAGGCATAAACTGCACGTTTGTGCTGGTGGTGGTGGTGGGTTTGGATAGGGCATGGTGCACATCTCCGCTCATTCCTCTGGTTCTGTATATTAAATAGGAAGCGCGCGCTTTAGTTGGCAGCGCCTGAATAACAATGCTGTCGCCGAATATTCAGGAGACGAAGACATGATCGTGACTTGGGAATGATGAGAAAGACAAACGGCATTTCGGGCCATTCTCGAGGGTCCATAGAAAAGGCGTGACGCTAGCCCATCCATATCTCCTGGGGCGGCTCTTGGATCTTTCATAGCTCGGCTCATTTTGAAGGTCGTCCCTTCCCAAAGGTCTGTTCCTGCCTGACGTTCTTTCCCCTGAAAATCGCTTGTCAATAAAAATGTGGGGCGATGTCCATCCGAGTCAACAAACTACTACCCCCCCCTGAAACCTTAATTTGACGTCAACCCCCTTATTTGGTACCAGTACCTTTTGAAGAGCTTCATGCCAATTCTCACTTTCAAAATTACCAATGGACGCGGATTCAGTAATGCAATAATACATAATACAACTTTTTGAAAAAGTTACATTGGTCACGTGTTCGGATAACCTCGGCTTAAAAACTGTCGCGATAACCGCCATTATCGTGATATAGAGCCGACAGGAAGGCTTTTAGACCGAGCCACCATCCAAGATACTACTCAGTCTACGGTTGATAGTATCGTATTGAGTCTGCCAGACATCATGGCAACAAAACTGAGACCGTTGCCTTTGCAAGCAGCCCTTCGTAATGCATCTCGCTGCGTACCGCGCCAGCAACGCCATTTCGCGTCAACCCCAAAATGTCTGACAGACGGTGTGTATGGGGAATTGACGGCAATGAGGACGCGAACTCCCTTCATTGACGCATTCCGGAAACGGCAGGAGCAGGAGGGTGGCCAATCTGCAGCGGTGACCGCACCCGTGGGAGAGAAGGCGCCAATTAACACTACCCCAAAACGGATGTCGGAAAGTTTCCACAAAGTGGTGAGTATTACGGGATACCTTTGTGACGCATCATTACTGACGGGTAATATAGATCTTACCTCTTGCGCGTGATCCTTGGCTCCTTGATTCGTACATCAATGCCACGGGCCACATAAGGCTTGGGACGATCTTTATGGATCTCGACGCGCTTGCGGGCGTGGTTGCATACAAGCATACCGGCGAGTCGGTCATGACAGTAACAGCGGCTGTGGACCGTATCACGCTAAGGCACCCTCTGACGTCCATCTGTGACCTGGAATTGAGCGGACAAGTGACCTTTGCCACGGGCAGGAGTAGTATGGAGATCTCCCTTCAAGTTGCCAAAGCGCCAGAAGAAGGAAAGGAAGCAAAGGAGGAAGATATTCTTTTGACCTGCGCGTTTACTATGGTATGCTATCTCACTGAGTGTATTAACACAGACACTACTGACGGTTCAAGGTATCTCTGGACCCAGTAACTAAGAAGCCTGTCAACATAAGCCCTTTGAAGCTTGTGACCGACGAAGAGCGCAGGCTCTACAAAGAAGGCGAGGAGAACTACAATGCCAAAAAAGAGCTCTCCAAAATTGCCCTCCGTAAGCAAACGCCCAACGACGAAGAATCCGACCTCATCCATGCTCTCTGGCTCAAGCAGTCCGAGTATTCAAGTAACTCTTCCCCTCTCTCCATCCAATGATCTGTACTCACACTCCACAGACGCGACCAGCGCGATGCAAAAACCCGCCAACGCTCACTACATGGCTTCGTCCCTCATCCAATCCGTGCAGATCATGCAACCCCAGTACCGTAACAGGCACAACTTCATGATCTTTGGCGGTTTCCTACTGAAATCCACATTCGAGCTGGCCTTTACCTGCACCTCGGCCCTATCTCACGCGCGCCCACGCTTCCTCGCCCTTGACCCGTCGACGTTCGCGAATCCCGTCCCGGTAGGCTCGGTATTGTACATGACCGCCGTAGCGGCGTACACGGAGCCCGGGGTTGGGGATAGCACTCGGGTGCAGATTCGGGTGGACACGCATGTGCGCAGTGTGGAGCACGGGGAGGTGCGACCGACAGGGCAGTTTAATTATACGTTCGAGGTGCCTGGGGAGTTGAGTGTTTTGCCGCAGACATACGACGAGTTTGTTATCTACTTGGATGCGAGGAGGCGTGCGATGCGGGTTGCAGGGAGGGCAGGGAGTAGCGTTGACAGTGCGGGTCAAGACGGAATTTTGGGTTAGACAAGTTGTATTTGATAGAAGTGTGAGGATAATAGATGGTATGGATCTGGCCAGCCTATATCTATGTACATAACTCAAAGAAGTGGTATATTAATATCTCTTGCTATAGGCGCCTGCTCCTGCATATATGCTACTGCTATGCTACATGGCAGGTAATTCCTTCTCAACGAACCTCCAGCAGTACCAGATGAGGCCTTTTGAGACTTTAGATATGGACTGTTCCGTCTTAGTAAATGAGCCTCGGATAGACTGACCTAGAACATGACGCATAATCATACAACTAACACATTATATCCTCATCCATGAGATATTTGTTACTACGGATACAGAAGAGTGGAAGTGGCGGCAATGATGGTCGGCATCATTACCTCGATGACGACTGGTGGTTTCGCTGTCATGGCGAATCCTTGACCACACTTTTCTGAAAAGGGGCGACGAGCGGCTGCAGAAGATAGCCAAGCAAAGGGAATGATGTGATCGCAAAGAGTACGCGACGGACGAGCATCTGCCAACTTGCCGTAGGCACCAACCATCTCGCGCTCGTTCGCCCCGTCTTCTGAATATCTTTAATCTCCGACTGCAGCCTCAAGTGGTATTTTTTGGCCGCCTCAGCCGGGCTGCCCTTTGTTTTTCTCAGCTCATCTGCGAGAACCCAGGCACTACCCATGGCCATGCTCGCCCCTTGGCCAGCCATCAGGCTTACTGCCTGGCATGCGTCACCCAACAATACAACGGGCCCTTTCGACCACTTGTCAAGCTCGACCTGTGACACCTGGTCGTAGTAAAGATCCAGCCCGGCATCAGGACAGAGCTCGAGCACCCGTCGGACCATTTTCGCCTCCTCGCCGTTTCCTTTGATGAGATCTGCATACTCTGCCCGAATCATCGCCTGCGGGTCGGCAGGGATGGCTGCATCGGCAGAGACATGGATGAGCCAGGCGGCGAGCTGGCCACTTTTGGTTGGATAAAGGGCAAGCTGCTTTCCCAAGGCGCAAATCATGAGGCACCTCTCGCCGACCATGGCACGCAGCTCCGGCTCGTCTATGAGATACGCACATGTGTGGTAGCCCAGATACCGGAGCGGCGGCACGTCCTCGCCCAGAATAAGCTGCCGTACTTGCGAATGGATGCCATCCGCACCAACCACCAGGTCGGCAACCTCTGTTCCACCAGAGCGGAGTTGCGCGGCAACTGTGCCATCCGGTCGCTCGTCGATGGCGTTGACCGTCTCTCGAAAATGCACGGTGATGTTTGGAACCTTTGACACCGCGTCGTGTAGACTTGCCTCAAGGTCTCCGCGGAGAATGGTAAATAGTCGCCCATGGATCAAATTTGCGGCGGTAATGTAGTCTATTCGGCCATGGGATTGCCCTAGAGGACCCTTAAATTCTACCGCTTTGAAAGGGACCTCAAGCTTGCGTAGGTCTGCCAGCAGCCCCATCCGTTCCGCCACATCGTAGCCGGACCCGAAGAAGTCGATGGCATAGCCAGCGCCCCGGGGGCCAGGGGCTCGCTCAAGGACGACAACATCCCAGCCATCTTTGGCGAGCCACCAGGCAAGAGTTAGACCAGCGATCCCTGCTCCCACAATGATGACCTTCATCTCCGATCGAGTATGTGAGTTTATTGCCCATAGAAGCTGGGTTTCTCAGCCAGGTATACGGTGCTCTCGCACAAAAGCAAACGAATAAAACTAACCGTCCTTTGGGTATACTCCAGAGGGAAGCCAGAACATAAATATACTCCCACCTTTCATTCTGCGACCTGGTTGGTAGTCACCGGGTTCATTTAAGTATAATTATCTGCCTTGTTGGAGAGTTTGGAGGGTTCGTAGTGGTTGTGCCAAGAACGTCATGTGGTGGGATCACCAGCCGTCTTGGCACATACTATCATTCGCCCATCCTGATGGCTTGATCTGATTTACACCGTCTTACTATTATCAATCAGCCCTAAGTATATCGCCATCAAAATTTACAATAATCGAATGGTCTATCAATTGGATATTTGACCAAGAACTAGGAAGAAAGGGCCGCATAAAGCCGCGGAAACTTCGTCAAAAGTGCGCCATGCACCGGATCCATACCAGCATCGGATCAATAGCGCCAGGAATCCTGCTGTAAACCTACCCAACTGTGCTCGATTTCCGATCTCTGTATTGCGTGGCCTTCGCTGCGCTGGTGTGTAAAAGGGAAACTTTCCTGGCTGTAGCTATTGGAGTGTCGGCATTGCAAGAGAATGCAGATCCCATGGCGCTGATAACTTTAATGAATATCCGGGTAAGACAACCGTGTGGTCCAAAATATACTGTTGCTGATATTGACGAGTATAACTATCAAGGATCCTCAGAGTCAAAGACGGCGAAGGGTGCGGATAGGGAGAGCTAACGAACGTGTTACGACGACGATCGGACCCCACTGTATATTCTTCTCTTTGAATTTAGTCCTCAACAGCCCGAACCGTCTCCATTCATTGAGCAGGAGGTCAAGGCACAAGCGCCCAAAGCAAAGATTGACGAGGAAAAGGGAGGTCAAGGGCTGTACTCAGAGAACATCACAGCGGCCAGAATGGGTCTCCTTTATAGTGTCCAGGACTAAGCTTGGATCCGGGGAGAGATGAGAGCTCACGCTGAAAACAAACCCAGATTATGGTCCGGCCTCTCAGAAAGGTGATCTGGTGCTTCACGGAAGGACCATTCGAAATCCACCAAAACCCACCAACTCGACCCAAGAGGAGAGGCCTATACCGCGTGAAACACGTCTAGGCAAATGAACGATCAACTACAGTAGAGAGCTTTGTGACGAGAAAGGAAATTGGCAAGCACCACTTCAATCACCTACCCCAAGACCTTTTATGCACGGGGCCCTAACCAAGAGATCGACTCAAGGGGAATCTTAAGCTGGTGAAGCTCCCCGAAATGGCAGCCGACACCCTCGCAGAAGAGCAGCGGCTCTCGGCCAGAATGGGAACCCAGACGACACAAGATGGGTCAAATATGACCCAAACGCCGACCTCTTTAACTAAATCGTAGCTTTCCCTCAAGGCAATGACCTGAAACTCCTGACGCGGGAAGGGGAACACCTTAATCTATATGTGTTATGAGCAGGGAACTGCCCTAGTTAGGTAGAGGATAACTCGTGAACATCCTTCAAGACCAGCCTAAACTAGAGGACACATATAACTTTAAGTATAGAGAGTGTTGGGCACCCAGGACGATGTCGACCGTGAGAAAGTGGCTTATGCAATGCACACTGACGGACTTCTCAACCAAAGTCCCCAAGATCAAAAGGCAATAAGGAACGGCAGTTGGGCACATCAATAGCAGAGGAGCAGGGAACCCAACGGATCGAACGTCGGAGGAAAGAAATACCTGGAGGAAAGCTAGAAGAATCCGGTCGGCACGGATTACGAGATAACTCAACCTACTCCAAGGCAAAGGATATTATCACTGGGCCCATTCCAAAGCCATTTCCGGAACCCGCGTTACATGAGAACGCCCCTGACAAGTGCGTCTTCTCCCATTTCGTCGATGACGATATGGGAGGGGCGAGGACCTTCGAGGATCTATTTCAGTGGTTGTGGATGCACTACTTCCCGCTGTTGGTCTGGTCCAAATTTACGCTCAACCCTAGAAAGGTCTGTTTCTTCACAAGCGAGCTTCACATTTTAGGCTTCACACGTACGCTGCAGGGAATCTGCCCGTCTACCGACAAGCTTGCCGCGCTCAAAAACATCAAGTCCCCCACAAGTGAAGAAGAGTTGCTCCGGACGGATACTGTACGCGATACCGTATCTCAAGACTTGACCACCATTATGACGACAGCCTTAACGTACGAGACGAGAGTCCTCCCCTCGGGACAGAAGCAGAAGCATTGCACGTTTTCCTAGCTCCCCCACTGTCACGACAACGACAGCACCACGTTAATATCCCTCTAATGACAGCAACGCCCGCGGTGACAGGATCCCCGCACCCAAGAAGAACTCCAACCCCAGAGCGCCATCTACCTTCGTCTACGCTAGCAAAACAACCCGGAACAGATTCTTTCCTCTCTCTGGGCAGCGATCCGTTCTTCCTATTGCCCATACTGATCGTTTTGCTCGCGAGAATGATGGCTATTTTATACCACTCTGGCATCTGCCGAGGTGGGGTTTCACAAGTAGTGTATAACTTGATACTTGGTCTCGTTACTGGCCTCAACTCAAGTATTTCTGGGGACGTGAAAGCGGTTCATTCAGTAAGTAGGGTTTCTTCTATTCTGTTAGTTTGATCTCGCTTTCGTTATCGTTTGTGATTCTGGAGAGAAATTGAATGATGTTCGGCTTGAACTGGATACAACTTATCATACACACACCATACTGCTACTCACGTGTGACTTTGAGACTTATGTCCCCCTATATATCATGGAAATCCGGCGAGGGAGGATTAAGACGGATATAAATGATATCTGCCTCAAAATGAGAGGCAATATGGATCGGAGTGGGCGTGGTATCCTTGGCAAGGTAACCAGGGGAGAAGGCGAGGACGACCAAATGACGAGGTTAAATAATGGTCGCTATAGTGAGAGTAACAGCAATGCTAACGGTGTTAATACGACAGCACACTACCCTCGGTGGCAACAGCGCCGTGCGGTGACAAGACTCTCACCCCCTGCGATCTATGGATCCCTTCACCATCGCCAACACCGCAGCAGAATCAGTTCTCCGTTGGCCACGAAGCGATCGTTTGTCCCCCATCGATGCACATTATACTCATACCCATGTGTCCCTTTCCTTTCTTTCTCTATTTAAGCGTTCGCATTCTCGATGATCTCATCAAAGAACGTATCTCCATTACAGTCGTCTGGAGGCTTACCCCCGCTCTTCCCCGCTTTTACGGCCTATCTATTTCTGGCTTTACATTGGTCCGTCAATATGCTGTTCTAGCCTTCAACTGTTGTGTGGCTGGGGGAGATAAAGCTTAGCCTGCATGGGTGCGCGTTGGATGGGTGTAGGGGAAATGAGGATGGTATGGGGAGGAGATAAGGGGGTGTGGGCCGCGGATGAATGGGCATGGACCAGGTAAGATGCATCTGGCATGCGCCACTGGCGTTGTTTTGTCTAGATCCAGACACCCTCGGCCGTCCGCATGCTGTCTGCCCACAGCATGCGGGTGGATAGACGCGCTGCGGGGCGCTGGTATGGGATGGTGGTGATTGGATGTATCAACGACATGTGAACAAACCCCAGGCGCTATCCGTGGATGAAGCAAATGTAAGTCAAGGTAGGTACTGATATCTGGCTTCTCTCTTCTCTGTTTCATATCCCTTACGGTGCTTTTTCCGTGACTTGTGGTTGTTACATTCCCTCCCATTATCCACCTTCTTGCCCGGCAGGATGGGTGAATACAATCGCAGCTTGTACAGTGAAGCTTTTGCGATGGGGTATAAAATACTATCTAGAGAGGGAGCTACGTAAAACACATCGCCTTGCATTCGCAGTCTACGAGGGTATGTTACTGGTGGTTGGGCTCTACATAGCTGCCTATTCGGTTGGAAATCAAAGTTCCACCTAGACTCCTCGGTATTCCCATTGGATTGTTGTTCCTAAGGGATTTCTGTCATTGGACTATTGTCGCCGTTACGTCTCCTGCTACTGTGGTGCTGCTGTCACCGTCATCGTTACCGTCGCCGCTGGCAATCGTTTTGGTCCTTACTCATCCTCCGCCGCCCCTCATCCATCCACATCTTTCATCCTTCGGTCCAGCCCGATCTCTGCCATTGACCAATTTCCCATGGCCGTGTATCTGATCTCTCCATCACCATACCCCTCCTACACATATATATGAAGGGTTACGGAAGTAGGCAGTCAAGAAAGCAAAGTACAGTCCAGAAGAGACGATATCAGGGACATGACTATTTCAATATACCTTTCCGCACGGGACACGTATGAAATTAATATCATATTAGGCATGTTTGGCCAACGCCTTTATCCGTCTGCCAACCAACCTTAGCCCAGCTCAATTCCAGAAACCCGAAAAACTCAAAACCGGCCCCAAATCGAGATATCGGATCATAGAACGCTGAGACGGCGCCAAGGCCAAGATTATGATCCAAGAACGGCACCGAGATCGAGAAGGAGACAAAAGATAACCGCCGACTAAAACCATACACTCTTCTTTCTTCTCAACCCCCAATTTCACCACCAATTTCACCACAGAAAAGTCAAGACGGGTTATGCAATATAGCAAAAACATTCATTGGATTCTACCACAACCTCCACTCCTCGCCAACTAGCTACCTAAGCTATCCAAACAAACCCACATAGTCAATATATAGTTCAGAAGATACTTCCCCTTCCTCCCCCATAAATTCATGATCCATCAATTTTCATCCATCCACCAGAAACTCAAACTTCTCAAGAGTGAGAATTTAAGCACCGTTGCCGTTGTAAGCAAGGAGGTTGAGGGTGCTCTTGGGGTCCTTGACGGCACCATCGATAGCGGTCGACTTGATCTTTTCAGCGACATCAGCTGGGGAGCTGAGTCCTCCGAGACCGATGAAGTAGGCGGCAAGACCGGCGACGTGAGGGGTGGCCATGGAGGTTCCGGAGATGGTGTTGGAGGCAGAGGTGCCGCCGATCCATGCGGACTTCACGTCAACACCGGCGGCGAAGACATCAAGGACGGCGCCGAAGTTGGAGAACTCAGCGCGGTTGTCGGTGCTATCGGTGGCACCGACAGTGATGGCGTTCTTGGCAGAGGCGGGAGAGTAGTTAGAGGCATCAGCACCATCGTTACCGGCAGCGACGACGACGGTGACACCGGCGGCGATGGTGGATTCGACGGCAGAGTTGAGAGCAGCGGAGAAGGAGCCGCCGAGCGACATGGAGAGGACAGACTTGCCATCTCCGCCGTTCTTGCCAACGAATTCGATGCCGCCGATGACGCCGGAGTTGGAGCCAGATCCCTCGCCATCGAGGACCTTGACAGCGACTAGCTTCGCCTTACTGGCGACACCGTAGGTGGCGCCTCCGATGGTGCCGGCACAGTGGGTACCGTGTCCGTTCTCATCAGTATCCTCGGAGCCCTCAATGAAGTTCGCGCCCCAAGTGGCACGGCCCTCGAATTCCTGTGGTAAGTGTCAGTGAGAAGCCGTGAAACAGGGGCATAGGCGCATAGGAATACTAACCTCGTGCTCAATGTAGATGCCGGTGTCAACGACATAGACGGTAGATCCCTCGCCGGCAGTGGCGTCGTAGACGTAGCTGTCGGAGCCAGCGGCCTTGTGGGAGATGCGGCCAAGGCCCCAGGTGGCGCCTTCGCGGGTCTCGAGGGCGTTGGCGTGGACCTTTCCATCCTTCTCAATCCATGCGACCTGGTGCTCGTTAGTCAAGTGATACACGTGGGATTTTATAACTGATTGTCATGACTTACCAGTGGCGACGAGGCGATCTCGCCGATGCTGGCGGTGTCGGTGTGGATCTGGTATCCCTTGAAGCCGGTGATGTTGTACTTGTGGCCGACACCCTTGTGGGCCTGGGTCGAGCTGCGCTTGCTCAAGATGCGGCTCACGGAGGCAAACTCGGACTCAATGTCGGCATCGTTGACACCCTTGTTGAAGACAACAATGTAGCTGTCGGGGATGATGTCCTGGGTGCCGGGGCTGCGGATCTTGGCGTTCTGTGCCTCGACGGGGGCGGCGGTGATGAGGGGCAGGAAGCAGGCCGCGAGGGCAATGAGACTCTGGGAGAACTTCATGATGTTCGGTGGAGGACTGGTTATGTGATGACGAGAAGATGTAGATGAGGATGATGGTGAGAATTGAGGCGGGATATCCGCTGAGCTTTATAGAAGGTTCGCCAGGAACAGGCCGGGGCCTGATCTTGCGGGTTTGAGCTCACGGGAGCTAAAGACGGTGAACCATTGAGGGGAGGCGAAGTGACAACTGCCTATTCGGATGTAGTTCCGTGGAGGACGTGATGTGCGTATCGCAATGGCGACATACCTTGAGGGTCAGTCATGTCGATCTGGCGGCGTGGTCGAGCTTGGCCAGGCGCCGGCGACGGAGGATATGGTGAGCGGGCTGCTTGATTGGGAAGTTGAGATGGCTAGATAGATAGAAGGCAGATGAGAGGGGTGAGGAGGGGTGTGATGAGGGGGGGTGAGGAGGGATGAGGGTGGGATGATGGTGGGATGGTTCGTCGAGGAAGAATAAAGAAGCCCCGAGAAGGAAGCTACGAGCACGGCCGGCGAGCTTGTCGGCCTGTGATTGCCCTGTCATGGACTGGTGATTGACGATCGCAGACGCCGATCAGGAGGCGGTGCGGCTGGCGGGCAGTCCGAGCTTGACGTTTGCGGAGGCGCGATTTCCTAATTAAGCAACATAGGGATCCCTGTGCAGCGGCTAATGGTATCAGGGCATGGGTGGAGAAGTGAGGAGGGTGCTGAGGGGTTCTGAGGATACCAGGAGTGTGTCTGCCAACGTCTCGTGGCAGGGGTCACGCACTGCCGGGCTCCGGCACGCCGATGTCTCCATAATCCCCATGATGCCATCCGAGAGATGATGCCGAGAGTGGAAGGCCAGAAGGACAGAAGTTTTTAGTCTTCTGGAACGGCGGCGTGGCGTGCAGGAGGAGCGAGGACGATTGAAGAAGGAGGGACGACAGCAGCGAGAGGAAACATGGAGAAGCCGGTAGGGGTAAGGGAGGTGGTATAGTAGGCTGATAGGTATGGCAGGGGTATGTGCAGTATGGGTAGGTAGGAAGCAGCGTCGGTAGGGTAGAGCGGATGCGGGATGGCTGCATGAAAGCAAGCTTGCTTGGGTGCTTGGAGAGGGGGTTATTAGAGGGGCTGGAGGATTTCGGGGGGGTGATGAAGGGGTTGGTCAGCGGCAGTTGGCAGCAAGGGGTGGCGGGTGTTTCTGTAACGGCGTGGGATACCGAGGGCAGGGAAGGGGTAGGGAGCAGGGGAGAATGACCACGATGGTCTCGGCGAGATACACCAGGGCACGGCGGTATATCAGATGGTAGGATGGGATGAGACAGCGGCGAAGGGGAAGACGTGCGTGGAAGCGAGGCATCGAAGCATCGAAGCTGAAGAAGCTGAGGAAACTGAAGAAACAAAAGGGGGCAACCAACGTACCTGTGGCGACGGATTAGCAGTGAATTTGCGGTGGATTTGCACATGGGGATACATAGTTAGCCACAATACCTTGTTTGGCGGGCACATGCATGGTGCACACCTGGCCGTCGTGTGCGTGGGTGAGACAGCGAGACTGAGACAGCAACAGTCAGTCGCGGCCGCTTAGTTGTTGTAATCGGCAGCCGCCAAGGCGCATCAAACACCCGCCGCAGCCAATGAGAGGCAGCTACAGGCCTCCTTCCACTCCGCATTGCGCCAAGCAACCGGCACTTCTCGGTACGGCCTTGGCGCAGGCTTGGTAGGGCCTTGGTAGGGCCTTGGGGTGGTTGCCAGCAGACCCCAGTGCCGGACGAGGTCGATGAAGGAGGAAGGTGCGGGAAGGGTAGCTGGGATGGGGTTCGGTGATAGTTGGCGGTGGTTGGTGGTGGTCGTCGGCGGTGGTTGGTCGGTGTTGTTGTTTATATCCACTACTACTGTAGCACATACACACACATGCCGTGCCCTGGTTGTCTGGGCAGGCACATGCGAGTTGCTGTTCGCTGGGTGCTGCTGGTGATGCCGGGTAGTCGCTGCGCTGTAACGCTGAAACGTTCTCGCGGGGTCACCCTGGGGTCGCTTGTGGTGTATTTGCTGTCACCTTGAGGGTTCATGGGGGGAGATAAGCCTCGAGGCGCATTCGAAGTTTGGTGGCAGTGGAGCGGGGAGGGCGGCACGCACAGTATGGCGCTCCGGAATCTGCGGGGGGAGAGAGAGGGGAGCAAACGGCGGAGGGGAAGATGGGATGAGACTCGGGGAGATGAGTAGGGGAGAGCGGGGGAGATGGGAGAGCGAGTGAGAGAGGGAGGATAGATTCTTGGCGATTCAGAGGATTGTGAGTTGGTGAAGAGACCCAGGTGGAAGGGTTGAAGCCTGATAGCTGAAGACGACTGATAGCTCAAACCCCCATCCCATCCATACATGCCATCCAAACATGCCATCCATACATGTTGATACTGCACAGTATAGTGCGTTGCGTCACTCAGCAGGAAGCAGCCGCATGAGAGAGAGAAAGGAAGGAGGGAACGGCGAGGCTGGGATGGTGTCATGTGACTGCAAGATCGCGCATTCTCAACAGCCCACATACTCGTTCGCAGCTTCCACCTTGGACTTGCCTTGTTATCTCAACCAACTTCCCCTCCTCCTCCTCATCCTTCTCGTATTACTTACAGTACTCCCCGAGCCAACGCGTAGCAAATGCCTCGTTATACCCCAAAGGACGCTCCGAGGCCACCACACCACCGTAGCCGACATGCCCGCCAAGCCGCCAACCTGTCAACACTCTCGACCTTCCAGAAGGGTACCCCGGCCCCGATGATCGGCGATGACTCGCTGGCCGACCAACTCCACCTCACCCTCAAGGGGGCTCACCGCGGAGGAACGCGGCCAAGTCAGCCGGCGAAGGATCACCACGTGCAGGAGAGACAGGCAGAGTGTGTGCGCGGGGTCAGATCGCGAAGAGAGTTGCGGATGAGACAATGCGAGCCGCCGATGAGACAAGACAACGTGCTCGCTATGGGCTGCTCATACGGCGGGCCTTCACACTGACGTTGATGATCTGGTGCGCAGTTGGGATGATGTGCAGTGGAGAAGACGCGTTGAGTAGAGATCCACAGGGGCTTGCTGCCGAGATGTCTCTGTTGTTTATGTCTCACGTGATCGGATCGTCGTCAGGAGGTGCTTACTAATCAAGCACGTGTCACATGGTTAGTAAACGTGATCATGGAGCTTGAGGTGCTTAGGTAAACAATCACGTGCCTATTGTTTCACGTGAATCAATTTCACGTGCAGAGCTCCCACCTACCTTCGGTAATTAGCTTCACGTGATTTGAACGGAAGAGACGGATCTTCGGGCTGACTCCGGCGAAAACCAAATCGACAGGAAAAGGCGGCGACCCCGAACATCCAATACACATCCCATTTCTATATCTCTGTCCAACCATACCGCACGATCTAATCTCCTCATCGCGGAATTACCTCCCCGCTTCTATGACGCCGCCATTACCTGATATCAACTTTTTCTCCATTCTTCCGCATCGCATCGGCGTTTGCCACTGGATGGCTTTATCAGTGGGTATTCTAGTTAGCAACTGCCTATCTGTAGCTAATAACTGCCTCTTGCCACTATCTCACCCCAAACTTATCCCCGACTAAACCAAACTCCCACCTAGCCCCGCTCCCTTCCCCAGATTTTCCCTCTAATCTCTAATGACAAAACTCTTCCTTCCCGCTTCCTCTGCTGGCTAGTGCAATTGACTCCTCCTCCCACGCCCCCCCCTCAAACGACGTCCTCCTCCTCCCTCGCCCTCCACTTCCCCCTTTCTAACCCCGACCTCCGATCGCCGCTACTGCGGAGAGATTGCTCACACGACTTAATCACTATCCGACGCTGCCCACGACCGACTGCGGATCTCCTACCTCGAGAGGGCGTATATCGAGTCCTCCCTGCCTCCGACTTCCCTCGCCTCGACACCCCTCATCACTCGAATCGCAGCCACTGTGACCTCTATACGTCGCCATTCACTCTGGCACCATCACGATGCATGATGGTCACGAACCCATCGCCGAGGTGACCTCCGCCTCGCACCCCAAGGAGATCGATAGCGCCTCCGCGCACGTCAAGACCTCCGGCCGGTCCATACACTCGGGGGATGATGAGAAGAACGAGTTGCAGGAGCAGATTTCGGCTCCGAGGCTGCAGAGGAGGCTGAAGGCCAGGCATCTGCAGATGATTGCTATTGGTATGTTAATGCTCTTGCGTTCTATAGCCGCTCTTTCCCGAAATGTGCTATGTTCACTGCTCCTTCCTCGCACTCCCTCTTTCCCCACAATGCCATATCCATAGCTCTTTCCCTTCCTTATCCCTGATCAACCATGTGCCCATTGCGCCTTCCTCCCTTTCCAGGCCAATCATAGGTTCATTGCTCCTTACTTCACTCACTCCTTCTCCACAATGCTATATCCATCGCTCCTGCCTCACCGACCCCCTCCTGCTCGACCATTGTTTCTTTCTCGTCGTTCTTGGCCATGGCTAACACCGAACAGGAGGAACAATCGGAACAGGACTCTTCATCGGTAGCGGTGGAGCCATCGCAAAGTCAGGGCCAGCAGGCGCCCTCATTGCGTACATCTTTGTCGGCACGGTCGTCTACAGCGTCATGATGTCACTCGGCGAGCTGGCCACACACATCCCAATCACTGGCGCCTTCACGGCTTACGCTACTCGCTTCGTGGACCCGAGCATCGGCTTCGCCATGGGCTGGATCTACTTCTTCTCGTGGGCTATCACGTTCGCGCTAGAGCTAAACGTGACGGGACTCATTATCCAGTACTGGGATCCTTCGCTCTCAATCGGTATTTTCGTCGCTGTCTTCTGGGTCTTCATCGTTGCGTGCAACATGATGCCCGTCAGCTTCTATGGAGAGTTTGAGTTCTGGTTCTCCATGGTCAAGGTCATCACCGTCATCGGCTTCCTCATCTTCGGTATCTGCATCGACGCAGGCGCCGGTAAGGAGGGCTACCTCGGCTTCAGGTACTGGAACGACCCCGGCGCCTTCGCCTCGTACCTTCTCCCAGAGTCGAACCCCGTATCCAAGTTTGTCGGATTCTGGGCCGTGCTCGTGCAAGCTGGTTTCTCGTACCAGGGCACGGAACTTGTGGGTATCGCAGCCGGAGAGACGGAGAACCCGCGCAAGAACGTACCATCCGCGATCCGCAAGACCTTCTGGCGTATCCTCTTCTTCTTCGTATTCACCGTCTTCTTCATCGGCCTGCTGGTTCCCTACACCAACGAGCGCCTCATGTCGGACGCCTCTGACGCGACCGCGTCGCCCTTCGTCATTGCGGCCGACTTGGCCGGCGTCAAGGTCCTCCCAGGCCTCATCAACGCCGTCCTCCTCTTCGTCGTTCTCTCCGCCGCAAATTCCAACGTCTACTCCGGCTCCCGTATTCTCGTTGGGCTCGCACACGACGGCTCGGCTCCGAGGTTCTTCACGCGCGCCTCTGCCCGCGGTGTCCCTTACTACGCCGTCATCTTCACCTCTCTCTTCGGCTTCCTCGCCTTCCTCAACCTCTCCTCCGGCGCGTCGACCGTGTTCGAGTGGCTCCTCAACATCAGCGCCGTCGCGGGTTTCATCACGTGGGCCAGCATCGGAGCGTCGCACATCTGTTTCATGCGTGCGCTGAAGGTGCAAGGCGTGTCGCGCGACACTCTCCCGTACCGCGCGCCGTGGCAGCCATTTTACGCGTGGTATGGGCTGTTCTTCAACGTTCTGATCTGCCTGACACAGGGCTTCACCGCGTTCATGCCGTGGGATGTGACGCAGTTCTTCGTGGCGTATATTAGCTTGATTCTCTTCGTGGTGCTGTTTGTGGGACACAAGATTATCACGAGGTCGAAGTGGGTTAGGTCTGCGGAGGCGGATATTCTGACGGGGAGCTTGGCGTGTGAGGATGAAGAGTGGGAGAGTATTGCGCCAACCACGCTTTGGGGGAAGTTTTGGGTGTGGGTTGTCTAGGTGAGAGCGTGATACGGTACGCTGTGGTGGTGGTTGAGGTGGTTGAGGTGAGAGTAACGCATTTTTGATGTCGAGAGACTTGAGCATTGATGTCGAGAGACTTGCAAACCGTTTTGATGTCGAGAGACTTTGTTGTTTTGATGTCGAGAGACTTGTCGTTTTGATGTCGAGAGACTTAACAGCTGGGCAAAGGGACAAATGGCATTGGGACGGTATGGGACGGTTACACGGTATGGGCATGGTTATGGGCATGGGACAGGAACAGGAAACGGTGGGAAATATTTGTGACGTCGAGAGACTTACCAGCACTGATGTCGAGAGACTTTCTTTTACCCTTGCATATAGCGTTTGTAGTCATGTCGAGAGGCTTCTTGGGATGGGGATGGGATGGGGGTTTTATGTCGAGAGGCTTTTCTGCGGGGGGGTGGATGATGGGGTGGGTATATATGTTATAGATGGATGATAGAGGGCGATACGAGTGCAATCTAAAGCGAATTTCGGGCTGTGGATTTTTTATAGCGGGCGTGCGCGAAAGTAGATAGAAAAGCTGTAAATATAGATTGTGGAATATGGATTTTATAAATTTTATATTACATATAATCTGAAAATATATTGTAGATCATAAATTTTATTTTATGCAGTGTTCCCCAAATAGTATTCGAATAGTATTCGGGGTTTTCCCGAATACTCGCCATATGAGAGTATTCGGCGAATACTCATACGAATACTCGCCGAATAGTATTCGGGTATTTTGAGGCTCAACTGTAGTATATAGTAATGAAATATGATAACTGTCTACTCGATATTTTCCTCCTCCTCATCGCCTATAACCCCCCAATCCCGTAGGCAGAGTAGATATCGAAGAGTTGAAGGTAATAACCTATTCCTTTTCTTCGTAACTATATCACCGCCGACACTAAATATACGTTCTAACGCTGCTGATGAGGCCGGAATTGCTAAATAGTCCCGTGCGATCTGTGATATAACTAGATACTGATACTGCTTTGCCTGCTAATATTTAAGGATATTAGTATTACGGTCGACAC
>JPKA01000953.1:0-26534 GCA_000750875.1 Pseudogymnoascus sp. VKM F-4517 (FW-2822)
AAGGGGGTTCTTGGCATAGATAAAAAGATGTGCTGGCTGCTATTTCGGGGGACCGGTTGGGGAGGGGGATACTTGAATTTTAGTAATGTTTGGTGGCTATAGTGCTGTCTTTGGCTTCGGTCTTGACTTCGGCTTTGGGGATGTGGTTGTGGATAGTGTAGGATTATGTATGTGTATATCAAATTATAGAATTTTGTCGTTTTAACTGTCATGTCTTCAGCTCCTGCTCGTAAATGCTGTGACACGCAATCTCACATTAGATATAATCCCACCGAGCAAGCTCTCTCTCTTGGCATAACTAAATATTGACCGATATCTCAAATTCCGGGAATTCCGAGTTAACTCCTTCAGCCGCACTCTCACTCAGCGCAGCTCCCGAACGGACGGAGATAGAGCGAGATGTCCTTCCTTGGCAGGGGTGGAGAAGGGGGATACGTATGTATGTAGATGCGTATAGTTAGGATACTGCATATCAATCAGAATTATGGAAATAGCTCTTCTTCAGCCTCACCCCGTGAGCGCCGTGAACGGTCGGTTGAGATGGAGATGGAGTAGGTGGATGCGACGTGATACCCGGCAGTGCAGAGGTTGAATGCAACATTATCAACCATAGGAAAAGGGATACGGTAAGGAAATTGTATTGTAAGATGAGTTAAGTTTGATTTTTTTCCAAAAATATAATTGTAGCGCTGAACGTACATATCTTTCTTACATTATAGGTCCAGCATGCACCGACCCACAACAACAAGGCAGCCTCATCTCATCTCATCTCAGCATACGGTACGGAGTAGGGCAAGGAAAGGTAACCACAATCCACACAACCAGGGTTCATCTCATTCGATTCGGTACTCGAAGTTATTCCCGACCTCTTCCCCAGCCCAACCATCCCTCCCCCGACAATCCTACCCGTATTCCCGTGACACGCCCAAAATAACCACCAACCATCCCCATCATCCCCACAATCTCCACCCTCGACCGCCATCCCCGCCCTCCGATTCGCAGCCAACGATTTCTAAATCCATCTGCCGCCCCCAAACGGCTACGATCTGCCGCTGGCGCCTCCGACGCTAAACTCTCACGAGAGATGGCGCGCGACGGCGCCACAGCGCTGACAGCAACCACCTCGTACTCGATGCCGATCGCGACGATCGCGCTACGTCACGGAGGCGGAAGCTTATTTTTCTGCTGCTGGTTTCGTGGTTCTATCCCCCGAGCCCCGACCATGGGGCCGCCTGGCGCCGTTCCCGTGCCGCGCGGAAGATGGGTAGTTTGGTGATGGTGGGAATGGGGGAGGGGCACGGCAGATACGGACAGTGCGGGGAGTATGAGGACGCCGACGCAGCTGGGGATGAGGTCAGAGCTGGGGAATGGAGGGAAAGCGAGAGAGAAGGGAGATGGGCTCGGTGTACGTAAGACAGGCAGACGAATAGGCGAGGTAGGCAGGGTAGGCAGCTAGGCAGCTGATCGGCGCGGATACGAGTACCGACGAGCGGGGAGCGGAGCCATGCAACGTTCTCTCCGGACGTCATGCTATACTATTCCCTTGCTTGCTGAGCGTTGGCAAGAGAACGGGCAGCGTCGGTGCTTGGGTGCGACGATGCTAGGTGCCATGGCAGCGCTGATCTAGCTGCGCCCGTTTGCTGATGTGGGCTGCCGGGTTAGCAGGGGAGCTCGGGGCGGCGTGGCTTGGGGGCGTAGGGCAGCGAATGGGAGAGTGTGGGGAGGGGTGCGGGGGGTCGGAGGCTCGTATCAACGATGATCATTGCCCGGCGGAGGTGGGACGGGCGTGGCTGTTGTTGTCCGTTTACGAGACTTGGCGGGGGAGGGGGCCTCGTTTGGGGACGAGGGGCTTCGAGGTTGGGCCCGAAGGGGAATGTTGAGTTGGGAGACCTGGTGATGGGGTTTTTCTATAAAGACGGGCTGGATGTCCGGTGTTGAGCATCTTTTCTGCATCAAGCACTCAAGTCTCATCTCAAGCATCACTCTCACACACACACTCTCACACACACACTCGCCCTCATACCAATCAAACACACTCGCTTTAAGACAACCACCCATCCACCGCCTTCAAAATGCATTACTCTTCCATCCTCGCTCTCGCCGGCGCCTCCTTCGCCGCTGCCGCCCCGGCCGTCACCACCGCCCGCGCTGCAGGCACCTGGACTCTCCAGGGCTTCGTCCGCACCTGCGACGACGCCGCCAACTCCTGCAACTACAAGTTCAAGGTCCTGGACAACAACTCCGGCCGCGTCGACGCTTGCGACTTCACCGATGTCGCCGACAGCTCCCGCCAGGCCCGCTGGAGCTCCCCCTCCAACCTGCAGTGCGCGCCCAACTCGCCCATCTACGTCAACATCGGGTACGACCAGCCCGGCAACTTCTTCGTCGTCGTCCCGGTCAACCGCGAGACCTCGCTGAACGCCTTCTTTGGCTACACTGCTGCTGAGCTCACTGATGGCTCGGTTGTGACCCCCGACCACACCGAACCTTCCCTCGTTGTTGGGACTTGGGAGAAGCAGAAGGCTGCGGGCGCTGCTGTGATCGGCAGGGCTGAAGCCGCTGATCTCGGTGCCTGGACTGTTGAGGGTCTTCACAGGAGTAAGTTCTAAACCCCCCAATCCCCCTATTAGCCTGCTGGACAGAAAGTCTAACAAGCAACAGCTTGCCAAACCACCAACATCGCTACCTGCAACTACTCCTTCCAGATCAACCAGAACGACGGCTCCGAGAAGACCAACTGCTACCTGTCCCAAGAGGGCGCCCCTACCCAGAGCTTCTACACCGCCCTCTGCCAGAAGCAGCCCAACTGGGCCATCTCCTGGGGATACAACGACCAGTACGGATACGCCGTCATGACCGTTGTCAACGTCGAGAAGCAGGTTGATGCCTTCTTCGGCTTCAACGATGTTAACCTCGTCACCGACTTCCCCAACATCGGCCCCAACCCAGTTTACGCTTTGTAAGCAGCGACATGGCACACACACATGAGCGTGCTTCCAAGGGGATGGATGAGAGATTTAGACGCATAAGAAAATAGGAGAGATAATCTAGTTATATGATTTTACTGTTCTGCATTTTGCGAGGGATGGGCATTGGCTTTGGGGTGTTTTCAAGGATATTGATTAAAGGTCTTTGAATTAGATGAAGAAATTGCGTTGGAAAGATTTTATTAGAAATTTAATTGTTTTTTATGGAAATTTTAGCTTTATGCAAGTTTGCATTGGAAAGATTTTACTGAAATGATCTGCTTTATGGGACCTTTGAGCTTTGTGTGAGTGAAATGTGATGATCAGGGAGTGATGCATGCAGTAACTAGGGTAACTGGGGTCGTCCATGTGCCATTTAAGTCATGTGGCTGTAGTGCCACGCACTTGGAAAGTCATGCGTGGAGCTATAATTTGCAGGGGATGATTTATAAAATCCAAGCTACGGGCCCTGCATAAATAAATACAGGCTGTAAATATTATCGTAATTTAGTTCTTTATTTGAAGTTGTGGTTTGTTCTGGCGCTTTATGTGATGATGCCCTTTGTTGCCTGTTGTGGCGCTTTAAATTGTCGCGCCTATCGCGGCTGTGGCCAACGTCACCTCTAGATTCGTCGTCCCCATAGCCCCTTATAGCCGTGACAATGAGGTTTAAAACCTCGCTGAGGAATATAAAGACTTTCTCCAGTAATTATGCTGCCCTGAATTTAATTACGTACCTCTTCTGACGTGATTTCTAGAGTTAACGGCGTCTTTGGCGACCCTGGGGAAGATTGCCTGGGTCAGGCTGGACGATGAAAATGTGCGGTTCACTATAATCCCCGAGCAGGGATCGCAAGTCTGGGCGTATGATTCTATTAGATATATATAGTAGGGAAAGATAACTAATACTGATGCAGCTGTATCTCAATTGACTCTCTATTCTATGAGTACTCGGTCCAGTCGCGTATCGAGAACAACACGATCAATATAGAGCTTCCCCTGGCACCTCTCCAAGCCGCCCTCAGATCCGCCGAAAATGCCACATCTGCATCCCTGCGCCTCACCAAGAGAGATGGCGACGCGATCCTCTCCCTGACAATCTTCACCAACACCGTCAGCGCGGGACCGTCCAACGGCTTCCTCCGCAACCGCCGCGGCGACGACCCCTTCGCCGACGACGACTTCCACGAAGAGAGTCTCGACGCCCGCAGCGCCGCCGAGCGCGAGACCATCGTCACCCAGGAGATCCCCATCCGCGTCCTCTCCCCCGAAGGCGTCGAGGGGATCCACGAGCCCAAAGTCCGCGACTCGGACGTGCACATCCTCCTCCCGCCGCTGCTGCAACTCAAAGCCATCTCGGACCGGTTCACGAAGCTCGCGTTTGCGACGACGACCAACACGGCGGCGGCGGTGAACAGCACTGCTAATACGCCGAAGTTGGAGCTGAGCGCGAATATGCATGGGAGTCTGAAGCTGAGGATTACGACGGATGCGCTGAATATCGAGAGCGTGTGGAATGATTTGACGAATCCGGATTTGGAGCCCAATCAGATTGAGGGGGAGGTGGATGATCTGCCGACGGAGAAGATGAGGGCTGCGGGGCCGGAGGCGTGGGCGACGGTGAGGATTGATGGGAAGGATTGGAGTAGGGTCCTCAGTGTGGGGCGGCTGGGTGGGAAAGTTATTGCTTGTATGTTGTTGTTTTGACGATGGATTGGAATGTGTACTGATTTTGATCTGTTATAGGTTTTGTGGATAACCATGCGTTGATCCTTTACGTATACCTCGCGAACTATGAAGACCCTGGGGCAAAAGAATCTGTCCTGACGGTGAGTTTAACCTGGCGTAAATGAGGCTATTGTTTCTAATATCACATAGTATTATATTAGCTCATATGCTCGCTAATGTTTGGAGGATATCTGCACCATTGAAGGAGTTGGGGATAGTGTTTGACTTGGCATATAGGTTTGTCTGGCTTCGAGGTGAATTCAGGAGTTATAGGCGAAATATACTCTTTGCTACTAAAATTCAGATGTTCTCATGTAGGAAGTGGACTGCACAGTCACTCTCCCGGCAATTACGTCTGATGGAATATGTGAGCTACGTGTAAAAGCGCCAGCCCCCGTTCTCCCCTACCCTTTGCAAATTCACCTACCCGGCCGCCACAACCTACAGGCGGCAACCCCGGCAAGATCTCGGTGAGTCTCTGTTATGTACGATTCTCATATTGGAGCATCGCTTATGTCGGCGAGGGTTCACTCTTCTGAGCCCAACCCACACACGACCTCATCCTTCAATAATTATATTTCACTTAGTTGGATCTTCTGAACATCAACTTCACCCTCACCCTTTGAAGTTATTCCAACTTTTAACCACGTTCTTATTCCTTCTTCTTCTATCTTCTTCCAGATCAAGTGCATACATCTATTTCATTCATGAGTAAGTTCTGAGTTTGGATTGATATCTCTTTGATCCCCTGACTTACCCCCCAACCACAGTGTCACCCAAGCGAACCTTAGACGATCTCGACCCAGCGGATCGTGAAGCTGTCAAGCGGATTCATACCCAAACATTCCATGGAGGTGCTACAATGACCGAGGCTCTAGAAGCCTATGGCACACACAAAAATGTCGACTCAGCGGTCGAGTTCCTCAAACGCCAGCATGACATTCGAGATGCCGCTAAGTTCAAAGAGCGTATTACTGCAGCCGCAGCCAAGACTCTCTACGCTGCAGCTGGGTTGCCAGAACCGAGTGCGGATGATGTGGTCGCCAAGCCTCCGTGGAATTTTGCTGATGACATGGACATGAGCGAGGACGAGCTGGAAGAGCAGAAATACGGCCCCGATGTGGGGGATGTGGTAGCGGGAACGAAAATTGATATGGGGGAGGGAGAACTGCCCGTCGCGCCGCAAGAACAATCCGGTGTTATGAAATACTTTCCTCCGAGCACAACCGTCGCGAGAGATGTGTTCGGTAGAGCTATCAAGGAGTTAAGCGCGTTTCAAACTTTCTCAGACGCTGACAAAGTTGCGGCAACATTCAAAGCAAACGCCATTCTGAACGCAGCCTTCAAGCAACACCCGGAGGAAGTAATGCAGCGTCTATCCGGCTTAGAGTTCATGACCTTCGCAAAAGAAAACCCATTGAAGTTCGAACAGACCTACCGCGAATCCGTCGACAGGTTTGGAAAGGCCCTCCCTAATTTCACCGAAACATACCCCGCAACGACTATGAGGAAAACAATCAAAGGTGTAACCCTCAGGTTGAAATATCCAGCTGAGGACGGAACTACGAAGCTCCGATTCATGAACGTCTCCGCCTGCCCCCTCTGGTCAGGAAAGAACGGGCTCCACAACAGTCCAGACAAAACAGCCAGATCTGCGAAATTAAGCACTCTCTCACCTGAAGAGATTCATCTCGGCGACTACTATGGCCACAAGTTCTGTTCACTCGCACCGCACCAGTTTGCACGCTTCCCCGAGCTCCCCTTGCATGTCCAAGACTTAGTCTGGGAATTCTCATTCGAGGAGCGCGTCGTGGAGATCCAATACGACCTCAAATTTCTGAGAATTTGGTCTCCGACGAAGATGCCAGCGCAGTGGTTCGTATGCAAGGAGAGCAACTACGTTTTGAGGCGCGTGTACGAGAAATGGCCATTTGGTGAGGCGACGGCTAAGAAGGGCCTTTGGTTCAACTTTCAGGTCGACGTTATGTTTCTGACGTTCGAGAAGAGCGAGCTAATTATGCCCGACGGGAGCTTCGGGCGGCCATTGCGCGTCGTGAATCAATTGAAAGTGGCAGAGAAATTTCTGCACTCACTCTCGCCGGACCTGCTCACTAAGATACGCCACCTGGGCCTTGATGTGGCCATCTGGAAAAAAATTCAATACGATATGGCAATGTTGCAGAGACGACGCCATAAGGTCTATGGGATGGAGAGGCTTCTCCTCCCGATGCTCCCGGAACTGGAGAGTCTTCATATCATTGAGAACGACAACGTGGGTTGTTGGCGCATGAACAGGCGCATGATTCAGCTTGTTGCTCTCGAGAATGTGGAGGACATGGTTTGTTCAGGCGAAGATTTGGACCTGGAAGATGGTTTGATCCGGTCTATCATTGGAGAGGTGTTGACTGGGCGCCCCGAACAGTCGAACTCCACACTCCCACGTTGGTGGGATCGCTCGGCGGGGGTAACCTACATGTACAGGGCGCAACGTCTCGGAAATGGTGTTTTCCGTAATCCGGCGGCTTTCAGAACTGTTGATTTTGAATCCAGACGTGGTGCTCAGATGTCGGGTTAATTTGATTTTACACAATAGGCTATATACCCATTGCGACGCAGAAGAACTTCATTTCTCGGAAATGCCATGTTGTGGTACTGATCGAGATTTATATAAGTCACAGTTGTTCACTACGGCAAGCGGCCACTCAGTACAATCATTCATACATTCATGTATTGCATTCAGAATACAGTTCAGTTCTTAAACTATTTACCTGTTTCGTGAGACTCATAATCCCCAAAGTGATAGTACACCATAACAACCCCATAATATTAGGAGACCGCAAAGCCTCCAACAGTTTCATCTTAATCACTGCCAGCACACTTGCAATCACCGCCATTGTGCACAGTCTTCATTTGGGCTTTCGTGAGACGCGGGTAGAAAAGCGGTCACAATTGTGTAGAGTTGTGTGGTAAAACGTAAGGTTTAAGGCGGCATGTGGCGGCTGGTGGCTTGATCACTTTACCTTGCTGCGCCCCGAGATCATCCTCGCTTCCTCGCAAAATCATCCTTTAAGCGGCAAGTGGCTTTGAGTTATGCTGTGCCTGTTGGCGCGGCTGAGAGCCAAAGATAAGTGAATTCGAAAATTATATAACATCGTAAGAATGCAGATAACTCATCAGTATGTCCTGTCATTGTCTTCATACAACGCGGAATGAACCAGAACCATCGGCGGCCACCTGAAAATTGGCAGCAGAATCCTCATCGACACGAAAAATGGAAAGCTCTTCTGGAGCTCCTATAGCGATATCAAGCATGTCTCCGGAGCCTGTGGAATCTACTGCTGTGCTAGAGACTGGTGACGCGCTACGAGAATACAAGGTCATGCATGCTTCCAGGCATCGCGACTATCTCCTTCACATGTCGACACCCACGTCGTCTAAGCCAGTAATCACGCACTATGTTGGAAACTCAAACGCCATCGGGAAGCCCGCTGTGAAGCTTCGTCAAGGCGACACGAAGGAAGGGAATCTTGTTGGAGTAGCAATTTTCGTGCCCTGGTCGAACAACATTGACATTGGCCTAGGGGACGACCCTGGCAATCTGAGCACCACCACTTGGGAAAGACTTGAGAATCTTTCGATCTCTGCAAACACTTATCGCCTGAAGATTAGGCTCGGGGATAGCTCGCGAACTGTTCTCTGGAAACGTACTCACAGCCCCGATGGGTCATCCGAGGCGTCTATATTCTTCAAGATGTCCATGCACCACCTGAAGCTTGTTGATGAGGCTACAGACAAGTTGCTTGCAACCTATACAGCCCATATTGGTCTGAGCTGGAAGAATAAGGGGACGATCAAGATCTGGGATGACACGGATGAGGAGGCGTGGATACAAACTGTGCTTTTGACAGCGCTAGCAATTATTGAGAGGAATGGGAGGATGTGACCCTATCTATCATGCAGGAGCGTTGCTTTGTGAGCCTACAATTTCCGAACAATCAAATATTTGGTTTTACCCCTCTTGATGTATTTGAAGTTCTGAGACTGGGGTTGTTGTTCTCTTATGTCTGTCTGAGTTAATATTTGCGGACGAGGCTGGAGTTGGGGGTGGAGCGAGGCTACCGACCAGAGCGCACGGACCAAGGGGACCGCTGGGATAACGACAACATAGCAGCTCCGTAGATTATAGCATCTATCCACCTTACCTTGTTCCCAAGCTACCTTAGAACTCGCCCATATGGTTCATACGTGAAAGAAATCGAAATGCGCGGCCAATGCTACACCGAAATTTCCTCATAACCTAGACTGGCAATTCGTGAAACCCCCACCCACGGCCCACCAACCACTCGCTACCTCCCCGACATCCAAGCCATGGCCTCTTCTACCCCCGACCTAAGCACGGCCACGGCCGCCGAAATCTTCAAGCAGCCCCTCCCTACGGTCCGCCTGCTGCACCGCCAACTCCACACCTCCCTCGATGAGAAAAATGCACGCCTGCGCACGCTCGTGGGCGGCTCGTACCGACAGCTGCTGGGCACGGCGGAGATGATCGTGGATATGCGGCGCGACATTGAGGTCGTGGAGACGAAGCTTGGAGGCGTGGCGGACGGATGTGGGATGGCTGTTGTTGGGCGCAGAGTCGCTGCGCTGGGGAAGCTGGGGGCGAGGGCGGGACATGGTGATGCAGAGAGGAGGTTGGGACGGGCGGCCAGGGTTAAAGTGCTTGGGGGCTGTGTGATTGCCATTGGGCGGTT
Source organism: Pseudogymnoascus sp. VKM F-4517 (FW-2822) (assembly GCA_000750875.1). Lineage (NCBI taxonomy): Eukaryota > Fungi > Ascomycota > Leotiomycetes > Thelebolales > Thelebolaceae > Pseudogymnoascus > Pseudogymnoascus sp. VKM F-4517 (FW-2822). The sequence continues at coordinate 9,446 of JPKA01000953.1, forward strand.
GCTGAGGGGCAGGGAGGGTGAAGTGAGGAAGGGAAGGCGATTGATAACGACGGCGAAAGCGTTGGTGCTGTCGAGGCTATTGGTTAAGAGCTTGGGTGATGACGTGGAGGACGAGGACAGGGAGGAAGAAGCTGTGATCGCGGAGTTAAAAAGGAAACTCGGGTCTCTACGACGACGCCTCCTGCGGACCGTGGAAAGGGCAATGGAGAACTTGGATGGAGATAGAGAAGAGCTGGTGAATGCGCTGTGCGCGTATAGTCTGGCTACAAGCTCGGGCGCGAGGGATGTGCTGAGGCAATTCCTACATGTGAGGGGTGCCGCAATGTCGACCGCTCTTGACATCCAAGAAGAGGGAGATCTGGGCGAAGGAGGAGTGCAGAAGCATATTATACACGCGCTGGATTTATTGGCCAAGACTTTGGTTGATGTGCAGGCATTGGTCCCGAGGCGGTTGGCTGATGCGCTTTTAAACTTGAAAGGAGATCATTTGCTGAAGGACGAGGGCGTCAGGGAGCTAGAGGGATTGAGACTGGATATATGCGAGAGGTGGTTTGGGGACGAAATCACATACTTTACGCCGTATATCCGGCACGACGATCTGGATGGCCCGCAAGCAGTTGCGACGCTTAAGGGATGGGCAAAGAAGGCTTCTGAAGTCTTCCTGGAAGGTTTCGAGAAGATATTAGAAGCAGTCCAGAACTTTAGCGCCGTGGCTGAATTAAGGACTAAAGCCTTCGAGGAGTGGGTTGCTGAAGGAGGGAAAGCGAAGGGCTTTGATTCATCCGTGATGCTTGATGGATTACGAAAGGTTGTCAATGAGCGAATGGTTGGAATACTCGAAGCCAGAGTGAACAAGTTGCACCTCGTCAACACGGAGGTCGAGGCAGCTTTGGGAATCATTTCATCTGGGGTCATAGAACGGCAAGGAGGCCTGTGGGATGACAAGCTGCTCGAGATGGGACTTGGCAACGGTGCTGTGGCATTCAAGCAAGCAATTGTGAACAATGTCCACGGCAGGGATAATGCCGTCTCAAGAGTTGTTAAGTCGTATCAGGAATGGAAACGTCTGGTAGACGAGGTAGCGACGGCAATCGACCAACTCAAGAAACAGAAATGGAACGATGACCTGGACAGTCTAGAGGACGAAGACGTGCTCGAAGAAAGGCAGAGGTCACTGAGTCAAGAAGACCCAGAACAGCTCCAATCACGCCTGAAAGCAAACTTGGAGCTAGCTTTCAGGACCTTCCACAGCAAGCTAGAAATTTCATTCACCACCTACGAAAAGAGCGAGCACGTAGGCGATACCACGATATTCATCCTCCGCGTCCTTCGAGACCTACGCGCTGAGCTGCCCGAGCAAACAGATCTCTCTTCCTTCGGGGTCTCGCTCGTGCCGAAGATGCACCAGGCACTCGCCACAAAGATCTCGTCCGAGACGGTGCCAGCGTACCGGGCTGCTCTGCGGGCGAGAAAGCGCGTCGCGGGACGTGCGTTGTGGGAAGGAGAGCCTGAATTGCCGATTTACCCCTCGCCGCTGACTTTTGGGTTTCTGCATGCGGCGTCGGTGGCTATGGCGACTGTTGGACGGGACTTGTGGAGTCGGGCGGCGGTGGATGTGTTGAAGGGGTGTATGGGTGAGGAGCTGGGGGGGAATATGGCTGCGGATGTGAAGTCTGTGGAGGAGACGCTGGAGACTAATGGTGATGGAGATGGTGCTGATGGCGAGAGTACAGATGAGAAGGTAGAGTCTGAGGATAAAGCTGTGGATGGGACTGCTGGTGATGGGATAGATCCCGCGGTCGTTGCTAAAGATATTCTGGTGCAGACGTTATTCGACACCATCGTTCTCCAGCTCTGCCTGTCGGTGCCCAGCACGTCTGATTCCAAAGACAGGCTGGTTGACCTCGAGAAGTCTTTGACGAAACAAGTGGATTTGACGACTTCGTCAAACGAGAGGCTTACGAAGTCTGCCCAGGAATATTGGAAGAGGACGAGTTTGCTTCTTGGACCTCTAGCTTAGTAACGTAACATACCACAACAAGTTCATACCATTTTTGTTCACCCCATTATTTCAGAGCTGCGAAGTGTCGCTTCAGTCTCTGTTCTCTTGTGAAGTCTTTACAGTAACTCTCTGAACTTTCTGTTACCACAGCTCCTAGTGGACAGGGCCGAGGTCTTAGCCACCATAGCCAGTTATCCTTATCTCAGTTATCCTGATATCGAGATTTCACTCTGGTTCCAGTCGCAGCTCTAGCCGCCTAAGTACTCAGGAATAAAGAACCGCGTTTCCACAGCACCGCTTGTTAGTTGGCCCGCTTGTTTGCTGGTTGCATACTCTTAAGACAACCTCACTTTTGATCAACTCAACCTCTGTTCATCCTCTGTTCATCCTCTCTTCTCAACGAAGCTCACCTGAAAGTCCAAAGTCCTCTTTCGATACCTGCCAACACTGTTACGACAAATACATCTCACTGCGCCAGCTACCACGAGCAACGAAAAACATGGATACGAACAAGGAAACAGCTCTTGTTCTCCGTGGCCAACCAGGCGCCGATGAAGCTGCCAAGGTGCCCGACAAGGTCCCTCCTTTCAGGTAAGTCATACTTGCAATCTATGTCCCTACATTGAACTAAGAAATTACAGGCGCCCGCAAGAAATCATATATGTCACCGTCGGCGCTGAAAACCAAAAGTTTGGGATTCATAAGGAGCAGCTATGCGAAATTTCAGCCTATTTCAAGGCGGCGTTCGAAGGCGGTTTTAAAGAAACTGTCTTGCGCGAGGTGGTCCTCGAAGAAACGAATGTTCATGCCTTCGGGATGTTCAACGAGTGGCTCTATACGGGCAAGATCAAGGAGGAGATTTGCCAAGAAAGTTGCCTGCCTGCTCAAAAGCTCCCCAAAGATAGGCCAACGTTTTCCCAACTACTTGATGTGTGGCTTCTTGGTGACTACTTGATAGCACCCAAGCTCCAGAACTACGTTGTCGATCTGATTGAGACTAAGCACATGAGGCGCGCTGTCCCCCCTCTCAATGAGTTCCATTATTTCTACCGACGCACCCAAAGCGGCTCACCCATGCGCAAGTTTATAGTCGATATGTGTATCTGGCGCTTCCGAGGGGGGAAAGGCGAACCATACCGGACAAATATTGAATTTATGCCTCGCGATATGGCTGCCGATCTGATGGTTGCTCTCGCCCGTCGAGTGGAAGGATTGGAAAGAGGCCCTTCGTTTGTTGCCAGAAACTACTATGTCCGTTGAAGGCATAGAGCACAAACCCCCGACTATCCTGCGAATGATGCCCTATCGGAGGTGGCTGTGTTGTTGGAGCTTTACAAGAGGAGAGTGTGGAAGGGCAACTATGGGAGATTTGCGTGGCCAGGAGTGCTCATGTTCTAGGAGTTCATTATCGTGAAGTGAGAATGGCAACGAATAAATACGAAGGTCTTTCATCCGACGATCATAACGTGAACTTTCTTTGCAGGATATGGCATTAGCGGATGCAAAATGCAAGGGAATCAAGAAGATGAACGGGATGAGAGAGAGAACGACCCACAAAAATGAAACCTCATGATAGAAGAGCAATGACAAACCTCAGCTTTTCCACTACCACCATTCTGAGTCGAAGCCTCCTTGAGTTTAGATCGTTCTTGAGATATATTTCCACCGAGTAATTCTCCCGAAGCAATACCTTCGTAGACTGCAGATTCCATAAATCATCACCCCGTAGTGAAAACACCAATCTCTAAACTAGCCATCGTCCCCTCACCACCCCTCTTCTAAGGACATAGTAACAACGTACTAAGTTGCTGCGCCTTAAGCCCCGCCACTGGGACGGCACGGGAAGCAGAGGGGCAAGGAGAAACAGATAGCCATGCGGAAATCCGCAATAACGGACAAAGAGATCCCCCATACAACGAGGCAATCAGGGGCAATTAGATGGTATGAATGTCTATCTCATTGCGGGGAAGTGCACCTACCATAACACTAACACACGGCACGTCTAGTTTCCCAATCACAGAGATGTGTTTCCAATGACGTCCTGTATGAAGCCCGACGTGGACGGGAATAAGAAAGTAAACTTGGGATCTACAGCTTAATCCCAACCATCCCGTCCATCCCGTCCATCCCAGCCTGTCCCAGCCCGCCCGTCCCACCTACCACAACCTGAACCACACACACGGCTACTTCCGCCTCGTGATCTTCCCCCTCACTACCACCAGCGCCACCAACACCACCACCGCAATTCCTCACCCGCCCATCGCGCGCTCCGGCAGCGCACCCACCAAGTCCACCCGGCAAACAGCCAGCCAACCCACCAACAACCCCCGCACCATCACCAAACCTGCACGCCATCTGCCGGTCCCTCTCACCCCCCACCGAGAACACAAATACTATCGTCGATCGCACGCCACATCAAGCCCACGACTCGCGTGAACCTACCTTGGTAACTCAGAGCAGTGACCGCTCTCTCGTCCCAGCACGCACACACACGCCAGTGTCGCAAGCCATGCCCCATCCGGCGGGCGCCAGTGAGGTTTACTCCCGCAGTTTTGCCGCATGAGGCGCTGTTGTGCGACGGGAGGGAGGGAGGGTGCAGTGTAGTGGTGCTGCACTCACATACAGCAGTTACCAACGCCATGGAACGGATGCCCTTCGGATGCACTACCACCACCGCGCGGCGCGCGCACGGCCGACGTGCGGCCGCTCCGGAGGGGATGGATGCACAGGCCGTGCGGAGCAAAGCGGCGCCGGCGAGAAATGCCACGTGAGACCCTCGATAAGGGGGCTAGCTGGGCGCTACTGCGTTTCCTGAGCGCAGGGCAAAAGTCGGTGAGGAGAGGGGAATAGGGGACAGGAGCGCTGGCGCCGCGATGCTGCGGGAGGTGGCGAAGGGGGAAGGCTTCTGGAAGAGAGGGGAGGTTCTATGTAAGGGGGAGGGGGGTTGGATGCTGTACGAGTAAGGGGCGTATTGGGAGGTTGTCTCGGTAGGTGGTGAGCCGAGTGTTTGTTTGCTCGGTGGTGGGAGATGGGTGTCGGTGCTACTACAGAACTGTGTTATAGTGCTTACTCGGACTGCCTCTCGTGGAATTACTGTGGCACGGCGTACGGCGGACGGATACAAAAGTAAGGGGTTCTGCGCCGGGAGCGCCGATGGGGTGGGCGACACGCTGCCGCCATGACGCGATGGGGTCGGTGACGGCGACACAGGCCGGGTAGGTACAGATTCTGCACCTACCCATGGGATGCTCTGTGAGGGAATCCGCATGATTTCTCCGGTTGGTTTGATAGGCGCATCATTGGCGTGTTCGATGGGAACGCAGATATCAGATCAGTTTGGTCCGTGAAATGTCGCCGCAGGTGCGCCCGGGTGATATGATACCGACGGCACAGAAGCTGCCTCCAAAGGGAATCGGGCAGTGCGGCCAGACGATGCTTAGTTTGCTGTCCTGTTTTATTCCTTCAGGATCGCGATGTCACCCCTTCTCGTATCGTGGTCTGGGCAGGAATGAAAGACGGTCTGTGCAACAAGCCACGATTGGTGTACAAAGTACGTACACTCGAAACAGGCAGTCTACGATATTTCGTGGATTTCTCATGGGGGCCAGATCGACACTCACATCCCCCAGCCGCGGTAATTCCGCTTACATCATCCCTCCCAACCCAGTATTGGCGTCGCCAGAGATCGCCGAAAAAGATGAGCATCTGGGATTTTGCTGATCTTATAGCTGCTGGTGCACTTACTCATGGGCTCGAGCAACTCAACGTTACCAGCCCTCTGTCTCATCTCACCTGGGGGATTTTCGCCCGTTGGAAACGCTGTGATGCCCCGCGCCCACCTGCATGTACTGTATGTACTGTGCGGCTTGAATGTGAAAACTGTAAATGGAACTGGCGGCTGGTGGTGCGCTCGTGGGTTTCTGTGACGCGCCGACACCCGCTCATTCGGCAGCTTGGCGGTGCGCACTGTGCAACGGCCCAACGCGTGCGGGACGGCTGGGGAAGGCAGCGGGCGAGACTGATGGGGCGGGGGAGGCGTTGGGCGGGGTGCGCCGATCTGTGCTCTCTTCTCCGTGGAGTGTTGGACAAGCGGTGGTGGCTTCGGGGTTTGGTCAGTCGGTTCGGTCGGTCGGCCGGCCTGTGTCAGTCGTGGTGCCGGGTGATCATATTGCTAGGACTGCTCTGTTAGAGCACCACTATGGAGTATGCAGCTGCTCTTATTGTGTTGAGGTCGCTCGCTGCAAGGGCCGACAGACAGGTCAGACAGACTGACGGAAGCAGTGCCGTGCGGCGGGGCTAATGGAGGGACATAGGATGAAGTGAGACATCGATCAGCGATGAGATGGGGATAGGAAGCTGAGAACGGACGCTGTGTGCCTGCCAAGTCGTCTAAGTTGGCATGGCGGCCCCTTGGTGCACTGCAGTGCAGTGGTGGAAGTGGGTTTTTGGAGGTGGTTGAGCAGCTTCGGCGTCTGTTCCTGAGCTAACTGAGGTACCAGACGGCGCTACTGCGCTGTCGAGCCAGGGGTGCATCCAGGGCAGCCAGGGGAGATCAGGTACGCGAGGAGGGACGAGCTGAGACTGGTCTCGGTTTCTGTGTTTTGATAGATGCAGCTACTTCTGTACTGTACGGAGTATGCACAGTGCCTGCACACAACCCTGTGTCCACTATATCGTCGCCATCGAATATCTGAGCTAAACCGATTCTTGCAAACAAGCCCCGGTCCAGTTTAAACATAGCCACGGATAAACGCACCCGGCGTCTGGTTTGGGGGGGTCACGCTGCACACAAACCGGGGGTACTCGTCATTGCCCGATTCCTATCCCTTGTTCGTTCTCGGGTAGATTTACTAAACCCGGACAACAGACAGCTGGGCTCTAAGTGACGGGAAGAGCTATACCCAGGCAAATTAGAGCTGTTACCGAACACAGAGGTGATGATGATGAGTGATTGATTGTTTCTTTTTTGGGATTATCGGTCGCGACATATCGGGTGTGAGTGCGCGAGGTGGGGTGGAGACGAGTTAGAGTCGGATTTGAGATCAATAGTCCGCACCGCGCCGTTCCTTGCAGCGCTGTACTGCGGGACCTGACCCGCCCGCGGCCACGTTCGCAGATCTCGCTCGGGTGGTGGCTGCGGTCAGTGCCTCAGCAATGCATGTGGCACAGTGGTGCACAGTGGACTGCGACAGCGTGCGGTGAGAGGCCTCAATTTGGCCGTTTCGTGGGGCGTGGCGCGGCCCAAGATAGTTACGATAGCGCGGTGATGGCGGCACCGGATATATTGGATAGTGTCGGGACTAGTGGGCGCCGGACAGGGTGAAGCTGAGCTCAGGATGGCATTTTGGGGTGAGACCCCTGTGGGGACGGGTCAGATGGAGGAGCTTGGGCGCACGCGGGGGACGGAAATTGCTGGGCTAGAAGGGTATGCATAGAGTAGTACTCTGAGGTACGAGTATCAGGTGGCCCCCTCTTCGGTGGGATGGTGGATGGGGGAGGAGAGGAGAAGAGGAGTGATGGAGGGGTAAATTGGGGGAGGAAGTGGGAAAGTACCCTACAATGTGGGAAGTAGAGTACTTTGTGTACCGGAGGTACTTGGAGGAGATCTGTTAGATTGTGAGACTCCAAGAGTGAAGGTGAGTGGAAAAGCGACTGTGAGAAGCAGACGGAGAGACAAGATGCTTTCGAGAGGAGGGGGAAAGGAGAGAGACGGAGGGGAGGAATCATCTTCAAGCCGACTCCGCATGTACGTTCAGGGTCAAGGCCGGCGGGAGAGAGGGAGAGAGACCCCAATGGACAGAACAGACCGAGTACGATCCTGCCTCTCCTGTCACGATCCAGATCGACTCTGCATGCGTTCGCCAGGCACGGCAGGTACGGTGCAACGCGAAGGCAGTCGACAGCGCCCGCCTGCACTCGACAGCACAGGTCGGAGGCGTGTTGGTGGCTGCACTGCATGTCTAAAAGTATGACATGTACTCTGTACTGTGCAGAAGAGGACAGGATGACAGGATCAGTGGGTGGGATTGTTCCCGATCCGGTGATATTTTGCCATTTTCCTCGACCCGGTGCTCGGACTTCGAGGGTTGAGCAGTTGAGACATTCCCTACATTAGTCTCTTGGTGTGCATGTACGAGGATGGAGGATGGAGGATGGAGAAGGTGGAGGGGGAGGAGGATGGATGGATGTACCAGTATGGATGGGGACGAGAGTGGGCGGATGAGGGGTGGGATGTGTGTATGGATCTATGGACTGGGCCAGAATGGGTGTTTGTATATCTGTTTGTCTGTCTGTCTGTCTGTTTGCCTGTCTGTTTGTATGAATATATGCTGCTGGCGACGGTGATGTTTGTACAGTATAGTGATCTAGTACAGTACATAATCGACTCTCTTTACATATTATCTGCACTATACTTACAGTAATATACATTCTATACAATCCGTACGGTAGTTGCATCCACTCCATACTTTTCTAATATATAGGGTAGTGACTCTCTTTACATATTATCTGCACTATACTTACAGTAATATACATACTATACAATCCGTACGGTAGTTGCATCCACTCCATACTTTTCTAATATATAGGGTAGTATGTACTCCATCATAGTCAGCCATGGATGCCTTGGTATTTTATGTACCTTAGCATAGAATTTTGTATGAATATGTACTTTCCCTCGTACTAAAATTGTGTTCTTCCGTTGATTACTACACCATCCCTTCCCTCCACCCTCCGTTTGCTCGCCGCGCCCCGCTAAACAGACACGATCGACAATCACTCTTTCCCCCTTCACCTTCACCCTTCCCACCTTCGCCTTCTTCGCCTTCAACTTCTCAGCTTCTCTACTTATTCTTCTCCACCACAATTCTCCTTCTGCACACTCATTCCTTTAGGCACTATTGTTTGCTCTTTGCATTATTCTCCTCCGAGACCATGTTTCCATTCTAGAGACACTTCGAGACAAGCAGCGAAACTTCTTTATCTTCGCTGCATCCCCTGGCCTCGATATCTGGCCCAGCAAACCCACGCCATCATGGAAGGCTACCTTCTTGTGCCTCCCGAACGGTCCGCCATAATAGGCCGCGCTGTGTGGAAGGTAAGTCTCAATGAGCCATGGGCTTCTACATACCCTACCCATCACCTTAACAGCAATACTAATCCTTTGTCGCCCAGCCTCGCTACGTCGTCGTCGGAACCAATGGCCCGCGGCATCCCACGGCCCCGAAACCCTCCCTCCCGCGGTCAACCTCAGCAAGCAAACTCCATGCTGCACGCCAGGGCCTCAAGACCTCGTCCGCATTCCAGAGCTCCGACGACCTCTCGCGCTTCGACCAGGACCAGCTCTGGCTCACTGTACTTAAGCAGAAGGTACGCCAGACACTATAACCCGAACCCGCTCGCCCGCGCTGGACATACCGCTAACTCGGATATACAGGGCGACACCGAGGTCATATCACAGAACCTTCTCTCATCAATACGCAGCTGCGAGATCCAGAGCATACAATTTCGCAAGCCAGGTCCGGCTGCCCCGACGCTCATCCTGACCTTCGAGCTCGATGCGGCGTCAGAACGCCTACGCAAGCGCCGCTCGAGTCGCTCGGGACAGCTGACTTCGCCCTCGAGCACGTTTCCGAACTCGCTCCTCTTCCGCTCAGTGCCTGATGAGCGCCTTAATATCTACGATTGGCAGGTAACGATCGCGCCGCGCATCCGCCCGACCACAGCAGAACGCGGCGATGCATCGTCGAACGACTCGGCGTCCCTCTTCGCCTTCGTCAACCCCTTTGGCGGCTCACAGAAGTCATCCGAGCGCCCTACAATCTCGAACCCGATCTCACAACCAGAGCCATTTCTTCACCATCGCACCTCGACAAAGGACCACCGACGGCCCCCGAAATCAATTAGTCTGATTTCGCCCTCTCCCTCGTTGCGCTCGCGGCACAGCGACCTCTCCTCTCCAGCCTCGTCTTTCTCACCATCCGGGCCTTTGCCCATCCAGCACCCCCCTCTTCCCTCGCCAGCCTCGACCCTTAATCACGACAGCGACTTAATTTCTGGCTGGACTTCCGCCCAAGGCCGCTCCTCGGCCCTCTCACACTATACGCACGCTTCCACCCCACCCACCGCTCCTCGGGAAACAATCCTCGACCGCGCATTCTCCATGCGCTACATCCCCGGCGCTGCCGACGCGCCCGCACCCTCCGAAGAAGGCAAACTAAGCAGCATCGCGCGCTTTGAGGCGCTGATGCGCGACCATGAAGCCCGCAAGAACCGCCCCGCCGCTCCCACGCATCACCGCAACGAAAGCGTAGCAGACTGGGACATTGACGAAGCTTCCGAGTCTGACGATTCGGACATCGACCCCATCGCCCCCAATACTCGCGCGCAACATGCGCGCCACATCGACACTCACGAAGACGACCCTCTGGCATGGAGCATGCATACCATCTCCGCGCCGACGCAGCGCGCGCTCGGCTATATTTCGGGTCGCACTACACCGGCTACGGGACGTCCAGGGAGCGCGAGGAGCGAGAACCACCCGCCTATGCCGACTATGAGGGCGCGTCCGGGGGGAGGTGGACGAGCGAGACCGGCGAGTCTAAGCTTAGCGGGGATGGGGACCAGGGTTCTCCCTGCTGCGCCGAGGACTGCTGATACTGCCGAGGAAGAAGAGGAGGACGACGACGAAGAAGAAGAAGAAGAAGCGGACGAGGAAGAGGACGATGAGGATGTAGACCTCGATTCTACCGCTTTTCCACAACCTCCCACCAGCCCGCTCCCACGATCCCGCACCGCCCCACCCGCACGACCCCCTCTCTACCAGCGCCATAGCAGCGCGAGCTCCTTCCTGCCTGTACAGACGAATGTCTCCAGTGCGGCAGCCAGCTCGCGTAACAGCCGAAATAGCGACGCCAGCTCTGGCTTCGGACTTCCCGAGTCTGAAGGGGTGCTGGTGCGCGGCTTGAGCCAGGCGAGGTTGAGTGGGCTGGTAAGGGGGCCGAGGCCGGGGGTGCTGCAGAGAGGAGTGAGTGAGGAGACAAGATGTGGTGGTGGATGGAGGGGCAGTGGGATGTTAGGTGGGGTCGAGGGGGGTTTTATGTGATCCCCCCAACCCTTGACCTCACCACGTGATTACAATGGTTGAGATTATGAGCGTTGGCTTCTTGTTCGAGCCTTTTTTTTTTTCTTCCTTTCTTGCATGGCTGGGTTTGATGATGATGTGACGATTCGATTTGATATATGCCGGCGACAGCTGGCTAGGGAGGTTTACTGATTCTGATGATGGATGGATGGGCGTGTAGGATATACCACCGCCCCTTACCTTCTAGGGTTGGGGGTTGGACCGCAATTTTGCCTTTTTTTTTTGTATTTGGAGTTTCAGGAGAGGGGAGCGGGATGGGAGAAAGGAGATGGCAGTATATATGCTAAGGGCGGTGTAATGTGTTTTTGGTCTACGGGCATAGTATGAGATGTCGGCGCGGAAATGGATGCGCATGCTGTATGTAGACGATTCTGGGGCTGAGATGGCCTGCCAGCGTTAGGGTAGCCTGGAGCGAATATGATGAGATGAGATATCCAAAGTTAATTTCGCTTTTGTCCACGTGTATGTTCTCACTTCCATGGCAGTGTTACTGAGTGAGCACACATACACATTCTTGGATCATAATTGGTACGTGGTGAGATCCTATGAAGCCCCTAAATCAACATAGATCCTGTGACATGATAGCAAACAAACAGTTATTGAAGTTAACAGCCCTCTATTCTGCAGACCCATTGTCACATACAGTCTTGCCGTACCCCTCCACTCTTTCTAGAGACATTGAAAGCCAAATATCCTGCAGCTCGAGTCTCCAGCTGGACCCCGGTCCTGTGGGCTTAGAGGGTTTGTGACGGCGAGGGAGACGAACGGGACCTATTGTCGATGCACAAGGAGTCGTCGCTAGAGCACTAGAGGGGCAAGGAAGAGACGACAGGGGTATTTGGTAGTCCGTTGAATACTGATTAAAGGAGTAACGGGAACATAAATATATTTGATACCTAAGCACTCTCCCCCATACTTATGCCACCGAGTAATAGCGCTTATTGTTTGTTAGAGTGTGTTGCTGCCTAAATCTACTGTGAAGTAGATTGTAATTTTACACTCGCCCTGCTGCCGAAAGAGTCTCAGAAGCTGAGTTGGTACCTGAGTTACTAAAGGAGATGCAGCTGATAAAAGGGGCTGACATGCATATGTCTTGAACTTAGTATCTCAAACGACGATTGGTGGTGATCTGTAACTATTTCCCAGCTCCTACTTCATAGGGGCTCTGTCTGAGCAGCTCTTTCCTATCTGCAAGCGTGGATAGTCCATCAAAGCCCAAATCTTCTGTATTGTATCTCTCGAACGCTTCGACAATATACATAAAGTTATTTGCCGTCTTTTTCTTGGACTTGGTAGGATCATATTCGCGTATTATATCAGCCCACTTCTCGTCCCCTGGGAGCCCATTACCTAGGTCTCTCCACCATGTAACCATGAGGCCGATACCGCGGCCGCGAAACTTGCGCGCGCCTATGAGCAGCACCGTTTGGCAGGTTAGGCACCAGTGAAAGTCGGATTGCCACGAATGGGACCCGCTGCATACTTTGTCCAGTACTAGCGCCACAGTGGCAGGTATATTTCCGGTATGGCCGCCAATATGATCACAGAAGAATTTGAATGCGAACGTACTGCGGTCGTAGTGAGGGGGAAATATGTATGTTGCTTGTGTACGTTGGAACAGGAACCCCTCAGCCGAGATCTGGTAGCGTACGGTGTGCTGCGAAGAGACCCCTGTCTCGCCATTGTAGTTGGTAGATGTAGGCGGGGTGAGTCGGTCAAGCATTGCATCGTATGGGCGCCCATGCCGGTGCATCGCCATGATTGTATGGAAGAGTGGGAGAAGGAATGAAGATCCAATGCACTCCGTAGAGACCCAACTTTTACTACAGGCCTCAGTCGCGGAAGCACCGCAGCCGATATAAATCGGAACAAGGCGTGCACAATGGACACAAAGAAGGCGAGAGGGGACATTGGCGATTGGGTCATTTGGGGCGTCGGCAAGTAGGAGCTCAAGGAGCCGGAGCCTCTCTGTGGGAGAGGCGTGGAGGGCACTTAGGTACTCCGTTCCCGTCGCGAGGCGGATGCAGAGACATGTTGAGGCGAAGGAGGCGGCATCAGATGGAGCAGTGAAATAGGAGGCGATGTGTTGAATTATCTCAGACGGGAGTAGGGTGAAAGGAGAAAATCCGGCGGATCGGGGGGGAGGTGGATGGCGCTGAATGAGGCGAGGTGGCTGGCGCCGAATGAGAGTATGCAAGGCGAAGGCGAGGACAATGGCCAGCACGAAGGCTGGTGTCCCGAGGAAGGGTTGTATATAATCCATTCTTGCGTCAGCGAGGAGTGAGAACTGAAACGTCAATGGGACAGGGAAGGCGATGAGTGCGAGGTTAGGTAAAAAACCAAGTTTTCCATGAACAAGGTTATATTGTCAAGAATCAGCTCATGTTGTCAGGAACCGGCTCATATTATCAGGAACTGTTGCCAGGAACCAGCTCATTTATGGTGGCGCCATTTAGTAGTTTGGGGGTCTCACTCTTTCACTCCCCCAACGCAGCCACCCCACGAGTTGCTCAAAGCCCATGTGCTCGCCAAAATCGTAATCGTGGAACCAAATCTCTATCTCTTTCTCTTTCCATCAGGTGGTACGAGTTGAGTGTGATAAAAAATATATTGGTGGCCAGGAACGTGCCACGCTATTTGATTGACGTCTCATAAATCAGTTGAGCCTATCCAGAATTAATAATATTCATTTATCCTGCCAATATACCACTTCCAAAAACCCAAAGCCGCAGAATACTCAGCAAACACCATCATGCGCTATCAAACTTGATCTCGAGGAACGACTGGAGCGCCGGCACCCTCCCAATATTCACAAGCTTGAACCGACTATCCGCCCTCGCCAACAGGTCAATCCACTGCTCCTCTGACCGCTCCTTAGCGTTCAGCACGACCATCATTTGCAAGTCGATGCTGTGCATCACCCTCACCAGCGACGGTGGCAGCGGGGCGCCAGGGGGCGGCAGCACGATCTCACAGAGGATGACTCTGTTTCCGGGCTCTAGGACCGGGAGTAGATTCTTGAGGATCTTTATGGCGTACAGGTCGGAGTAGTCGTGAAGGATATGGCGTAAGAAGTATGCATCGGCCTTGGTGGGCTGCGGCGTGAAGAAATCATGCGGTTGGAAGGTGACTTGGTTCTTGACCTCGGCGGGAAGGGCTGCCTGGAAGGCGGGCTCTAGAGCAGCGAAGTCTTGGACGACAAATTTCAAGGAGGGAAATTTCTTGGCAATGGCGATGGAGCAGTGGCCTACGGAGCCGCCCACCTGGAGACAGTTTGTTAGCTTAACTTAGGGGCTATGGCTCGGAATGGGGGCTTACATCGGCAACGGTTGCTTCGCCGAGGGAGGCCCAGTCGAAGCCAGTGGCTAGGATCATGTCCTCGTCGTTCTTGTGACCGCTGACCCAGACCATAGCCTCTGCGAACCTGCGCATCCTGTATCCCTTCTGCTCACCCTCACCGTCGTTCTCGAGAAACGTCCAGAAGTTAGCCTTGGGATGGTCAGCAAAGAAATCAAACGCAAGACTGGTTGCTGTTTCCGTAGGCTCATCGCTCTCGCCGTACTTGTCGTATGCTGCGATTAACTTGGTCGTCGCAACTTCTTCTAGGTTGTGCAAGATCCACGATCTGCTAAGTGGCTCCCTGACGATGATGGACGACAAGGCCGTGTGGCCAACATAGCCAGCACGTGGCTCCTCAAACAAGTTGTTCGTCATGCTATGGCGGAGCAGGCGTGTCACTCTGTCAGTGCTGAGGCCAACTTTCTTTGCCACGGCTTCAAAGGTAATGGCCTCATCGAGAGGGATGGCCTCTGCGATTCCAAAGCGCACAACAGAGTGCAGAGTCATTATATCGAATTTTGCCTTGTATAGAGATTAGATTGGGGTAATTCGGTGATATCATAAGATATCGGGGGAATAATACATTGGTTGAGTGCTCTAGCATTAGTTCTTTTGGCCCAAGAGCCAGGTCATGGATCAACTTGGACGTTGTGATAAGAGCTGCCCGGGCACCTTGAATCTCCAGGTTTGCCGGATCGAATGGGGCATCGATCAGAGCATCTTTATCAAGGGACAATCCCGAGAGCTTGTTAGCCTCGAGATAGTCCTGAATAACTTTCGCCTGGGCCGACAGCTCGGCAGCGAGCTTTGTGAGATCCTGTATAGGCATGATTAAAGTACAGAGCGAGAAATAGCTAATCTAAGACATGATTGAGGCGACCCGAAGCTTGTATTTATGCCTCCCCACGAATACTCTAGCTCGAGGATCACTGTTCCCCGAGGTGGTATCAGCACGAGAAAAGTTGCCCGGTCCTAGATCCACTGTAAGCAGGTGGCGGCACCTGGCGAACGGGGTGAACTACTAGGCGCCATCAGGATTCACCGTCAGCTGAGTGGCTGAAGATGAAGCGGCCACATACGTAGGGCTAGCTAGAGGATCACTAACCCCTCATCTGCAAACGTGGAGGGGTATGGTGGAGTTGGCAACGGTGTCGTGCTGTTGATCCGGCTAGATGCCCTTCTTTCGCGGCAGTTCGAGTATAAGCCTACGGTGTAGGTTAATGCATGTCCTTATCACTAGACTGTACATAGTAAAAATCTGCCATCTCACGTATTTTACTCATATTTCACGTGTTCCAGAAACGTTGTGTTTGATATTTCTTCGGATCTCCTATTACCGACCCCGCATCGTGATGACCGAACCAACTGACAGGTCACCGAACTATAACTGACTGTAAACATGGCTGAGTAAGAGCTAGCTGGTAAGATTCCCTAGGACGGGAAGTTTACTTGGTAACCATGACGGAGAAAGTTGAAATCGACAAGCTCAATCAACTAGATTAGGAGCTGAGGTTGGTGATTGGCACTACGTACGTACATTTTTGGGCGCCCCACAACTTTCACCAGCCTCAGTTTCCAACGACTGTGCACCTTGCAATCTTACATAAGCTCGCCAGGCACGTAAGCATCGCTATATTATAGCACGGCCACTATTTGCAAACGGTCAAAATGATAGATAATCTTATCTAAGATGGATAAAAACGAAAAAAGAAAAAAAAAAAGGCAAAAACATACAGCAGTGGGTATTCGCTGGTGGTCACCCACCCAACTACTAATCCACCGATCTCAAGCTTACACTTGCTTTTTACTTCGGTTGGTGACATCCGGCCTAGTGGGTGAGCCCCTTGCCGCCTTAAGGGGTGTGCTGGACATTATATACTGTAAATAATACTGCAAGATATAAACCATAATCTAAGGACGACGACGACGACGACGACGACGACGACGGTCACTGTACGCAGCATACTGCTTCACAGGGCCTGTAAAGCCATCGTACCCCACCAGTTATTAAACGTGACGATCAAGCGTGGGTTAAATGATACTATTCCTACCGTCCAACCGTGATCCTAATCTAATCTAACCCTCATATCCAATCCAATTTTCATTATGCAAACTAAGCCATCTAACAGCTCAACACACTACATCACAGCTATCGTAGATAAACAACCCTTTCCTGCGCGACGGATGCTCAAGAGATGGGCTCCTCGACGCATCTGGCACGTCTCTCGCGACGACCTCCGGCTCCTCATTGATTAGATCGCTCGGTTCTGTCCTCCGTGAGCCCTCCTCTTCGTTTCCCCGTGCTACACTTGACACATCTGGGCTCTCCATCGCACCCGTGGCCTCCACAAGCACTGACGCTCTCCTCATATTATCAAGAGTCTCGTCCTCCACAACTGACAATGGGCATCTCGACCAATTCCATTCCCCGTCCCTCACATCCATCCTTCCCCCCCAGCCTCTCTACGCACAATAAACCGCGCCGGCATCGAATCAACCGCAAACCACACGCCAACAACCCTCATCTCCGTCTCGATCCCCAGGACCTCCAAGCATGACAGCACAGAGAAGAGCAGCACTCGCGCCCGCCCCCCCACCTCCCCAAC